>JACJUY010003451.1:31113-81873 GCA_014220935.1 Platorchestia sp. MABIK
AAAACCAATGATGGTACTTTTGTACCATCTCTATTGGAAATAAACTGTTTTTCTTTTTCTTTTTTTTTCTTTTCGTAATTTGAATACAATACTTCCTCATAACAGTGGCCGTAATTTGAATACAATCCTATCTGATAATGGTCGTAATTTGAATACAATACTTCCTCATAACAGTGGTCGAAATTTGAATACAATCCTTCCTCATAACAGTGGTCGAAATTTGAATACAACTGTCAGTTTCAAATATCGGTGACACATTCTTGACACGAGCAAAGGTATAGCATCACAAAAAGTTTTTCTCACTATCAGGGATTGCGACATTACACGCACACCTAGTTTACATTAGTGCAAGTCTTCATCTGTGTTTCTGTTTGGTCAAATCGTTGCTACAAAGATATCAAGTGGCTTGGAATCTCTTGCTCCTGATCGGTAATCCCACGGAAATCAAAGAGGGAAGCCCAATTCTTTCACTTGGAGTTTACTTCCATTTAGATCTTTCTAAGGCAATGAATTAGTTAAGCTTCCACGTAAAGAAAGATAACAGTATTTTCTCCATTAAGTTGACCACACAATGTAACCCAAGATTAGGTTGTAAAAAGTATAACTATAGAAACCCTTAGTGGGTCGTAAAAAAATGAAAAAAAAAACATAATAGGTAACATAATGGCCAAATTGATGTTTTAACTCGTTAACTGTGGTGGGTTAAACTGAAGTTCAATATTCAATTCAAATTTAAAGTCAATTGTGGTGAACAGTTTTGAAATTAGCAAAATTAACTGGATCGGGCCTTCATTTAACGTTTATCAAGTATTTATAGAAATTCAGCCAGTGCCTACAGGTCGGTCAGCAGCATTATGAAAATCCCCTCAATGACCACCGGTGGGTCCCTTCGCTAAAACGTGTAAAAAATATTAGAAACCTCAAATCAACACAAGCATGCGCAGAAAGTGTTCACCTGCGAGGATGCCATATGAGACGTAGAGATAGAAGATGTTGGCAGCGAAGTAAGAGATGCCGCACGCAATGGACGCTATGATGGACCCAATGATACACACCGTCCTGAAGCCGTACGAACTCGCCAGGCTTGATACGAAGGGACCTAGAAATTATCTGAATGTCAGAGGGAGAAATTTTGCCTCGCTTAGATTTTCCGCCTTCCTAGCAAAGAGGGAAGAATGGAAGCGATAAAATGATTATTCACCAAAAACATAGTTTTTAGAATCTGCAGAAATCTCAACACTTTCCAGCTACGTTGAATGAATGACTGAAGATTGGTAGAACCTAATTTTGCAGATAATTCACATTTATAATTAAAGGTGTGAATTTATAGAAGAACATGCGCACTCACCAGCAAGAAGATAGAAGCCCCCCAGTAAAGACGCGACCCAAGAGACCTGGGCGTTAGACACGTTGAAGTCCTTCTTGATGTAGGGCTGCAGCATGCCGCATGTGAATATGATGCCGTCCACCATCACGTTGCACATGAACGATGCGGCCACCACCATCCACCCCCATCCTCCGTCCGGCGGCAGCACTTCCACCTTCAAACGAGAGTTAATCTTTACAAGTACAGTCCGATAGAATAAATATATAAGTATTACTTAAATTTACTTTTGACATGAACATCGCTTGAATTTCGTCCGCAAGTTCACTCACTCAGGGTCGAGAATTCCCTCTGAATCTTTTGTTTCTTACGTCTCTCAATTCCTTTTTGTATCCTCAAAGTCCTTGATTTGCTCTAGATATTCTTCTCCAGCCTACCTTAAAGTCTTAACTTTGTTCTATCTTCCTTCTCCTGAACTCATCCATTCCTCACCCTAGGCTCGGCCCTGTCCTCCAAATCTTCGTCAGAGCCTCCAATCTTGACCCTGAGCTGCCCCCCCTGGGGTAAAACGCCCCTAGAGCCGGGGTCCGAGTCAGACGACATGTGCCTCTGCTTGTGGTGGCTGTGTTGGGAGGGCCCGTGTCCGACGCTGGGAATCTCTCTCATCGGAAAGGCCGCTCCCGCCTGCACCTTGCCCTCGTCTCCGTCCCCTTCTTTCATCCCAGGCAGGTTTGGGTAGATTCGCTGCACAGAAAATTAAAATGAAGGGCATCGAATTCTAGGCCAAGCAAAGAAACCAAAAAAGCATGCTTTGAGAATTTATCTCGCCTTCGAAATAGATGGAATTTTATGGCCAAATTTGAAATTAATTAAGATATCAAAAAATGGCGTTTCGATATTTTATTAGTATACAAGATAAGAAGTGAAATATTCTACATCATTATTCTACATTGTTGGTAAAATTTTATTAAAATTACGGAGCATGGCAGTTTTTAAACAATAAATTGTACTAAAACACACGACACTGACACAGGGCACAACTAGGCTGCAAAATACATTACATCACAGTATTGATGCCGTACGAACTCGCCTGGCTTGATACGAAGGGACCTAGAAATTATAGGTCCAAACCTATTTTGTTTCTGCAAAATAGAATACACCACAGTATTGAAATTACGTTTGAAACATTTGCATATAAAATCAAACAACTGATGTTGCTGCCACCAAAACCAGAGTTACATAACAGCTGAGCATGGCTCAGTTGGGGCACGCTGTAGCAGAGCATTAGCAGTCAATGGTCTCATTGAGCACACGCAGTACAACTGCGTGAGTGAGCATAGTGTACGTTCTGCCTACATGAGTATCACTCATAGCCATTGCATATAGCATCACAAGTCTACAGGGCATTTTTTTTAGATGGATTATATACTAGCCAATGGCATCTCTCCCGCACCAAGGGCAGATTCTTCTCGATCAGTTGGTGCGTAATTGGATTAGAGAATGCAGATGGTGGTCAAAAGCAAATAGTTATACTTTGAACAACTTTAAATTTGCCATTCCTTCTTTAATAAAAGGCAATATTCACTAATAAAACGCTGTAAATCGCTTGAAAAAAAACAAGAACATTTGAATGAACTCACATTGGGTCTGATAACCCGTATTTGGCTGCCAAGGTCGAAGTCCAGATACAGAAAAAGAAAAAGCAGGTCACATCTTTGCAACGTCTGAGGCTCGTTAAGAATTCTCTGTGAGAACCAACTGTCCTGTCACATGTGGTATAAGGTGATGAGCGTAATCTTAAAAGTCCTCCGTTAAATCAATATTTTTGAGCAATTGCTTACAAAATACGTTCAATGACTGCAAGAGCATGTTATTTTAACGTAACACACAAACGAGTTATAAAGCAGTAAATATTATGTTTATTGCAAATTAAGCGAAGAACTTTCAGTTATGTCTACATTCACGGAACATATCTATTCAAGCATTTCAAATGCTGGTGTGAGTTCAAATAATTTAAATTCAGGCATTGAAATATCCACAATTCGCTTCAACTGAAAATGACGCAATTTAACACAGCATCATACAATAGCAAAGAGTCTTCTTCCCGAGAACAAGATTTGATCACCTAACACCGGACGCCGTAGAGTAGACGTCTGTCTTGATTGATGATAGATAACCCTATCTACACTACGCAATTATCTTTTGAATGTTAAATTTATCCTTGGGTATTAGTGTATAAAAACTTCGCATTAAACAAATTAACTGTAAACTAATTAGCATTACATTTGAATTTTATGAAACCGTGCCGCGTACAACTCCTTGCGTAGTGAAGGGATAAAAAACAGAGTAATATTGAACTACGAGAGCGGAAAATTCCATGCACACTGGTATACCAACACCCCCGTACCAGTTGCGCAGCTCCGGCTGCCTCACCTGCTTACCGCCATGAAATTCTTACTCTGCATCACATTTACTGTTGCTTAGTGCATGTCCCGTCGTGATTAATACCTACTTTTATCCCAGCAAAAATAATCTCCTCATATTTATCGATTTACAAACGCATTATTTAGGTCGTGAAATCGTGGATGGGTCCTTGTCAACTCTGTTGGAATGAGTAATGGTAAAAAACTATTGGTAAACTATTTAGATAAATCTGTCATGCCATGGGGGAAAGATGGAATTTTCTTATAAAATTAACCATTCAACCTTTTCAATTTTAAAAATGCATTAACTCTTACTGTCCCGCAAGTCAAATATGGTACACTCAATGATAATTCATTAAGAGTGGCACTTTCGTCCCCAATCTGATGTTGGTGGCAAGCTAATGCAAGTGCGAGTCACAACGGTGGGTGTAATGACGGTAATATGGGTAAAAACTTTCGACAGCCAAAGGTTAAACATGACGACGAAATAATAAGAATCGTAATAAAAACCTACTTTACCAGATAGATCAATGGAGATAAGAAAGACATTTCCTTAACTCCAGGCGTCTCGATACGATGGGCTCAAGTGACAAGGCATGTCATTTGCCACATGATATCGCCCGTGCCATTCACAACAACAACAGATAAACCTGACACTCAAGTTAACTATCGTCCTCTTCATGGTATCGCTTTTGCTTAGAAAAATATATATCACACAAACAACTTGTGTCTGCTTTAAAACGCAGGTCATGGTGCTGATTATTAGGTTATAAGTTAGTTTAAGCCTCCTTATCCGCCACACAGGTGATCCGAAGAGAGGAAGGAGAAAGGCACCATTTGGTGAGGAGTTAAGGGAACGCGGAATCTATGCAGAAAGAGCATAGAAACAGTAAGTTGAGAAAGAAGTTTATGAAATTAGATCAAAATCGAAGAAGAAAGTAGTAGGCGCTGAAAAACAGAATAGCAGAGAACCGAAAAAATAGTCCCTAACATAACAGAAACATTTTATTTCAACAAAATTAAGGCCTACCTAACTCTCAGCTCGGCCCGTCAAATTTTCCCCCTGGGAGTGTTAATTCCCATAGATACAATAGTTGGATCCCCCTGAGGAAGACACGACGCTAAATGTATGATACTAAGAATTTCGATCAAGTTTTTGAAATATTTGAAAAGAACTTGGAGAACTCTTTAATAAATTCACGGTTATTTTCAACTTGAATAGCATACAGTAACCTAGCTTATTCTGCCCCAACCTAATGTTCAAACCTATCCAAACCTAACCTATCCATTGGCTAACCCAACTTCTCCTAACGTGTCTTAACCTAATCATGAATTTTATATTTATTCAACGACAATTTACTTAATAGAAATTATGCTAAAATCTTTTAAAATCTATTCTCTTAAGAAAGTACTTTAAATCCGTTAGAAGTGAAATTGTTCACTGCGCAGCGATTTGTAAAAAACAATTAAGAAACATACTCGGCATGAGGAATTGTGTCTGATCATAGCCAGCATGATAAGAGACTTCTTCGAAAGAGTGAATATATTTGCTCTCAGGAAATTATTTAACGCGTGACACGCATGGATAGGTACGTACGGACTTGCGTAGGTAGGTACAGAGATGTGCTTCGCCTCGTCTAGCGACCAGCCCTGATACATTCGTGCTGACCACTGTAATCTACGGCTCGACATTTATGTGACAAGTTTCAGATTCTACCTCTATAATTGAAGATTTTTGGAGATCGTTTTGAATTTCACCTATGCAGTAAAAGAACACCTTAAATGGAAGTGATTACTTTAGCTCTAGATAGAGGATGCTGCGCACAATATTTTATTTTCATTATTATTTCAGACATTCTATTCTGAGAAGTTATCGGAATATTTTGCACGCTTTAACATCAAAAAAGTTCTTAAATGCTATCGCGAGGACTATTACCTTCATCATTTTTGTATTGCCAACTGCAAAAATTTATTGGCGCGTTAAAGCATTACACAAATATATACAAAACGCAGTTAAAAAAGTTGGAAGCGCGCTGGGAAATTCCCACGCTAAACGAGGGATTTACTGCGATTGAGTAAGTTATGAACTTATATTATACAGTTGTTACAGAGCTGAATTGTAACGAATTTTACCACAGCAGTGGGTCACGAATCAAATATCTGCGCGGAAATTTTTTTTAAATGACGTCGCTTAATCATTTCTACAGCCTTAATAAAATGTGCTGTTTGATTTATGCGTCTTCTACCGCTTAAGCTCCCAGGAGTATTATTTTCTATAAAGAAAGCTGAACTAGTGAAATATTTTGCAAGATACCTCACCGTCACATAAGAATGTTTTTGTGCTTTTGAAAATTAAGGTTTTCTATTACATGCGTGTTAGATGATCTAAGGAAAACAAAGAAAGTTCTCGTTGACGCAAGAATAAATATCTCACGACAGTGATACTTTCACTAGAGACGAGCACCCACGCAAGAAGACGTGCGACTTAAGAAAACTAAATGTCATCCACTTAAGGCTTTAACCCAACAACCTATGACCCAAAAATAATCCATAGCTATTGAAGATGGAACAACTGCTAATTTATTGCAAACTGCTTCTGTTTATTTCTCGAGTTTTCTAAATAAGCTGATATTTTAAGAAGAGTTGGCGCATGACGTTCTGCAGAACGACTTCTGTTGCCACGCGCGCTGCTTTTTAGCAGTCTCACCACGTACGGAGTACTCACAACGTCAACTCCCCAGCGGACAGGGCGCGGGGGCAAAACACGTGAGCACTGCCAAGTCAGCTGACCACTGGGGGCGGCAGCGCACGATCGGCCTATCCCTTCGCTCGTGCTCGCTCGCCACACTATGGGTTGACCCCGTAGTCATGGCAGCATTCAAGATTCTTGCACATGTTACTCCTGCTTGTTACTGCGATGGCTTCATTCTGCTGATGACGTCGCTAGCGCGCCATGTTGAATCAGATGTAAACGACGCGCCCAAAGGTTTTTCGGTGAGTTGTGACACAATTTACCGCAAAAAAAGTGCTCCCAATTGAGTTCAATTAGACGCGCGCAATGAAAAACCAATACTTCTTTGTCGCTTAGTAAAAACACAACGCAGCACAGCTACAGGTATTGCGCCACATTGAAGAGCCGAGTTTTAAAACGCCATGTTTATAAGCTTTCCAACGTTATAAAGTGAATTGAGTGAAACATTTTTAAGGTAAATACAGACCTCTTTTTTACACAGTGACTACATTAAACATTAGTCGTCTGTTTTTTGAGATATCCGATACATCAGAGTCTGCCAACTAAAATGAAACACTGATAAATGTTTCACTAGTTCAGAAAACATGTAGCTTATTCGGTAAAACAAGTTTCATTAAGTCAGAAGCAAGTGAAACATGAGAAAATTCTTTTGCTTAAACATATATACATGAAGACGGGATGCCATCAGTTCATGCCAATAAGTTAAAAACGATATTTCAGGTTTCCCTAATGACGCTGAAGACGACCTAAGAATCCTCAAGTCGATGAAAGATTAATTTTTTCGATGTTGAACATTTAATCCTATCGGTAGGTACTACTCGTTTTCAAGCGATAGAGTACAAAAGTGAAGAAATGTGTTAAATTCACCAAGTGTCACTCCGTGGAATTTTCTATGGCGGATAGTCAAGACGAAGTTCATAAATCTATCTATGACCCAATGAAAAAGACGCGAAAATTCGTTGTTTATAAAAACGTAATTGTTGATCTGAGTGACGTATTGATCATTCTTTCATTTTTTCCTCTCGTAATAAACAACATCATCATACTTTGAGTGTTATAAAAATGCAAAAAAAAGACACACAATCTGTCAATTTAAAAATTTCCATACCAGACAAACCAAGACTAAGGTGTTCCCAATATAGAGGAAGGGTTAAGCCACCATTTGGAGCGAGGGAAATTGCATTCATGCAGAAAGTGCGTCACCACACCCTGCGTACAGAAGCAGCAAGGTGTGAAAAACTTAAGGAACAAGATTGAAGTTGAAAAAAGTAATGGGTACCAAAAAAGAACAGCAGTAAAGGAAAATATGACCGGTAACATTGTCAAAAACTTTCTACTTCAACAAGAAGAAGGCTTACCTAACCTTCATCTGGGGACTTCACATATTCACCCTAAGAGGGCTATTTTTCATTGATCTAATGTTTGTATTACAATGCCAGATATTGTCCTTGTTAAGACACGCGTTTGATCAGGGATGAGCTAACTGACATACAACAGTGAGTTTGAACCCTTGCTCATGAAAGTGCCCCAATCGCAACAGCAGGTCCTTAATAAAATGTTCTCCTTCCAGGGGATACAACTATTGTATCTATGGGAATTAGCACCCCCAGGGGGAAAGTGTGTAAGGACCTGGGCTGAGAGTTAGGTAGGCCTTCTTTCTGTTGAAATAAAACACTTTTTGCTATGTTAAGGACCCCCTTTTTCGGTTCACTGCTGTCCTGTTTTTCAGCACCTACTTCTTTCTTCTTCGACTTTGATCTTGTTTAATGAACTTCTTTCCCAACTTACTGTTTCTATTCCCCTTCTGTATAGATTCCGCATTCCCTAATATCCATACTAAATAGTGCCTTCCTTTTTCCTCTTTTCGATACGCACTTTTTTGTAGCGGTTAGGGAGGCTAAAACTAACCTATAATCTAATCTAATAAAATATTCTTGGCCTTTGGCCGTTCAAAATTTATTCTCAATGGATCAAAACAAGAGGTATGAAAAACACAATATTTCTGAGCGACACGACGGTCTGTTGAAGCAGAGCGGCCTGGCGGCTTCTAGTCGGCACGTACTTTACGATAAAATGAAGCCTTGTGAATAAATTCTAACATCAACATTGGTGTCTCACACTGACGCTAATTTTCATCTTAAGTAACATTTGAGTGTAGCTACGAGAGAGGCGTCATATAACCAAATCTTGGGATCGCGTAATAGGTATAACCCGAATAGCATAGAGAGCAATTGAACATATGAAAACCTTGAAAGATATTGGTGGAGTCAATATTTTACACAGTGGAGTATGGATTCAAATATGAAAAATTGTTCAACTGCTACGTGTTGCTCTAACGTGACCTAATTGAACTTCGGTTGCCGGATTTGGTGAAGCAAACTCTTTTGAATCTCTACTTGTGACTCACAATCGTTTTTCATTTTATGCCAAAAAAAATTCTTTCCCGAGTATCTTAACCTTTTAACGTCTGCATTTTTAGACTCCTAAAACCGTTGATGCAATCATTATCATTAATTTGCACTGTCATCAGGTAGTCACCGATTTCAGGATGAGGAAAGAACTGCCACTCGGCAGAGAACATCAAAAAACACATTACAAATTAAAAAACACATTACAAATTTAACAAAAAGTACGATGTATTGAGGCTATTTTTGGAATAAAACCGTATGTTCTCATGTGTGATTCTAAGGGTTAATGGCCAGAAAGTTACTCGTCGAACTAACTCCAAAAGATTTAAAAGTTTTAACTATGAATTTTAAAATTTCAAGAACGTCCGCAGCCGCCTCAACGAAGAAAATTCTCTTGCATTTACATACCTTAGCTCCCCGTAAACAAAATGAGTCGCCTATTGTTTTTCGAGTTCCACCTAATTACTACGCTTATTAATCGACGTTCAAAACTGTGACCGAAGTTTAGGTTAGATACAATTACTGATTAAGTATCATCCCTCTTTCAGAGCAGGTTATACTTAGTTCTTGGTTCCTCCACAACGATGGGGCGAAAGCAAGACGCTTCGATATGGCGAAAAGGGGCTATTGCATATGGTCCGACTTAGAGACACCCATTGAAGAAAGTAGCGGAATTCGCTGACGTTTCATGCTGCACTGTTGTGCAAGTCTGTCAACAATGGACACAATCCGGTACATACGCCAATTTAAGGCAAAATTGTGGTTGGAAGAAAAGGCTAACCGATAAGGACCGTTACAGTGTGTCCCGAATTTTCGAACGGAATCACTTCGCATTATGGATGGAACTACTGCTAAACTTCCCTTCTTCTGCTGTTTTTGTACGAATTCTTCGTAGGAAACTCCATGCAATGGATATATGGAACAGAGTGACTCGTAAACCGCCTATGTTAACTCCTGCCCACAAGACCACTCATTAACTATAACTATAGAGGAGTCAAAAATGGTCAGATGATCAGATGAATTGCGATTCTATTTTAATAGCAATGACTCCCGCCGTCGTTTTCGTCGAAGCCATCAACGAAGCCTTTGCGCAAGGGGCGGTAAAAGGAGCAGTAGGATCTGTCACATTCTAGGACTGTTTTAACTACACAGATTAAGGTCCTTTAGTCGAGGTGTCTGTCATGCTGAACCAGCATGGCTACATTGAGCTGCTAGATAACTCGGTTTCGCAATTTGCACAATAGCTGTATGAAGACAGGCATGATAAATGTTCACTATGATAAATGTCAGGGGTATCGGTCTTGAACAGTCATCAATTGGCATGACATTTATTCAGGATACGTCAGGCATTTAGACGGACCAGCTATGTCAACACATGAAGCCATGCAAAATTCTTAGGACCACCTAGAACAAGTTAGTCGTCGATAAGAGTGTCAACGAACTGTGGGCCGCTCTACGAGACCACTTGATGCCAGAGTGATTTAAAATCGACCAAATGTACAAAATGACGAAGACTGAAAGAATAGCCAAAATTGCCGCCATAATCGCGCTCGTGGAGGTCCTACATCATATTAGTAGCAGGTGACTAATTTTCTTTCATCCGCTGAGTTAACATGAACACGGGTTTCCATCAGTTTCAATTCATGAAATGAAAAACAATTATTTAGGTTTCCATAATGAGTCCGAACACGACTGAAGAATTCTCAGGTCAGCCTGAGGCTAACGCAAAAGGAAATGAACTTCATTATTATGAAGGAACCATTCACCGTAAAGCTCCCTGAACGTTTCAAGCTCTAAAATTCACAATACTACAATATGATAACTATTTTCGAAGCCTCTTGTCTCCGCCAACACGGTATACGTATTTCAGAATCAACAGTGAGGACATTCGTGAAGAAAGACAAAGTGAAGGCGCCATTACCAACTATGTGTGTATGTGTTGGAGACAAATTTACGCTTACATCAAATTGGGTGAGTAACAATTTACGAAGTAATATAAGTTAATACTCAGGATCTGTTGGCAGCCCTGCCGTACCAACTATCACCATGGCAATGTTTTTATCTTCCTTCTGCTACCTAGTGTCTGCGGCTTCAAGGTCATTTCAGTGTTAGAGCTTACAAATTAAAGGATTATTGAACTCTCCAACCTCGCGTATTAAGAACAAGTTAACAAGAGCCCACTGAAAAATTCATACTCATTTCAACAACAATGCGTGAACTAAAAGATTGGTAACTAACTGAAAAATGAAAATACCGCCGTAGAAAAAAATGCACACGTGCTTCAGGCTAGAGGGAGCTAAGCACTTTATAATAGCGAAGCCCAACTGATTTTAGTGTTGAGCATAAATAATTTCTCTGAGAGAAATAGGGGAAGTACAGATCGCTGATGAATGTGCAACAGGAAGGAAAGAAATACCACAGTAAATTATAACCATTCCAGTTAATCTGGTAGAACAAATAAGAATGACAAAAACAATACTTTAATATCTACTTATTATAGCTGACCTATAAAGTCACTCTATTTCAACAAAGCCTGCTCATATTTCATTTCAGACTTGAATTGTGTGTTTTAAATGAAGGGTCTTCTAGAATGCAGGGGGCAAAAATACAGATAAAACAGAAAACAAATTAGAAATTTATAAAATTGAGCCACTCTTGACTCTCAAGAACAACCATTTTTACTATAAAAAGCCCTAGTCAATTAACTTCTTTGTTTAGCTCACAAAAAACTTCTAATTTTTCCCGCATAATGATAACGCGTGCAAAATTCTCACCACAAGAACGCGTCCCTGGTCTACAACTATTTTTGTAAGCCTTTGTCTTTCAAAATGAGCTTTTATCGTGTGATTGAGTCTACTTTGATCGGCAGCAATGCTTTAATGATGCAATAATAATTGAACACAAGTAGATTAGATCAGATCAGATTAGATGTTAGTTTAGGCCTCCCTAAACGTTAAAAAATGCGTTCCGAAGAGAGGAAGGAGAAAAACACCATTTAGTATGGAGATAAGGGAATGTAGAGTCTATGCAGAAGGAACATAAAAACAGTAAGTTAAGAAAGAAATTAATGAAACAAGATGAAAGTTAAAGAAGAAAGTAGTAGGTACTGAAAAACAGGATATATAACAGTGAACGGAAAAAGTGATCCTTAACATAATAAAAACCATTTTAATTCTACAAAAAGAAGGCCTACTTAACTTTCAGCTCGGGCCCTCACACATTTTCCCCCTGGAAACGCTAATTCCTATAGAGACAATAGTTGTATCCCCCAGAGTGGATTGAACACAATTATATACGTTGCCGTGAAAAATAGCTGAGAAGTGTCATTTTAATGCTTCAACTGGGAAATCCACACGTAGGTAGCTCTAAACCATCAACAAAGACACATTTCCTAAGTTTCAACATGTTTGCAAAGCCTACGTTTAATGCGTATCGAATGGTTTGTAAAAGAATAACTCATGCAATTCATTAGAGAGTTGTCTTAACCTAAGATGAGTATGTACTGTTGATTAATTTGAAGCTACTGCCATGTTTGGAACTTACTGACTCGAATATCTTGCGAAGACAGCTCTTGAAACCCTCCGGTGAAAGCGAAACTGCTACACTGAATGATAGACCACTGGTAACTAGCAGATAAGAAAATGCCTATTACAATGTTTCTATGTAAAATTTTTATCTGCTACTTGAGTGAGCCTATAGGCTCAAAAGCTTCTCCTGACGCTGGTCAGACTACATGTTCACTGCCTTGGCTTTGAGTTCATCAGTAGATGGCTTTAGACTTAATGACCATTTGTTATACATTCATCCAGCTATCTTAAATATCCTCAGATTTATGGCGCGCATTTCTGGGAAATGGCGCAACAACATAAGCAGCAGCGTTTGATTAGTTAAAACCTCACTCTTGATTTAGTTATGCGGTTCAGTTGAAAATTTACAAACATATTTCTACTTAAAAGTAGAATATTAGCTTGCGAGCATTGACTAACGACTGGAATTTTGGATAATTACTTAGCATTGCAATGTGTCCTCAGTACTTAATGGCAAACATTAAGTCTAGAACCTGAATATATTGCGCAGCCTAATGACAGAGTAAAACTTCAGCCTCCGATACTGTACTCCTATTCGAAAGATAAAATTTCCCAACACCGGGTCTAGACTACCCTAACTTGTAAGTTTCAACAGAGAACGGAGATTTTCATACGACTTGAGATGATGCTCCACGTGCAGCTTATTTTATGAGATTACTACATTAATCTAGAGGTGTGTAGATACAAATTTCCCAGAAATATAGTCCATGTCTCATACCCAGGTGCTTAATGGCGATAGAAGAATCATGATAGTGTTTAAAAAACGCGTAATTAAAAGCTTAAAATTAATTACTTCTGATTTTATCGAACTATCAGCTTGCAATGAGTTCAGTGTTCAGATTTCTTCCATAAAAGGCTTGTGCTCATTTTAATGAAGTCAAAAGGGAATAAAAATCTCATTTTATTTTACTGTCCCCTTGTGGAAAAAAACTAATCTTGAATAAATTAATTAAATTTTTCTGCTACGTTTCGGGACTTGAATTCTCCCCCTTTAAAGAAAGGCAACAAACTGTCATCTTTCTTCACCCCGCCTTGGGGCAAACTAATATTTCACTGGCCATTTGGACATAATCCACATCTGTTTGACAGACAGAAAACAGCCGCTAAGACTCTAAATTTGTGATTTTAGACAAATAAAACTAGATTAAAACCTATAAAAATATTTCAAATATGTAGAGAGCACTGTAATACGTAAATTATAATGGACAATCAATCTGAAAGTTTTACCTACAGCGCCAAGAGAGCTCAATCACATCACCGTCCTAGCACTTGGGAACTGCTTAGGAGAAGCCGAAAACAAATGAAGCTGTTCCAGCAGCTGTGAATCACTCAACAACTGATACGTGAGCGTATCTCGGTCGTAAAAGTTAGTAATGATTGCACCCAGACATTCTTGTTCATATACATAGGCATATTGATAGGATTTACCATAAATTACGACTTTTAGGGTGAAGTCTCCGCGAATTACAATGGCTTCTCACTGGGACGATAGTAACGAAACTGTAAGCCCTGATAAATAAAAATGAAACAGTGTTTCTTAATAATTCAAGTACGAGCTCTGATAAGACGAGTTAAGGCTGATTGACTGTTAAGATGAAGCCAATTCGACGTGGACTCGAAGGTAAGAACACATAAATGTAATGCTCGTAAATGTTATTTTTCCAACCAACTCAAAACAAAAGCAGCTAAGATCTCCGATTTTAAAATGTCAACTTCCTAGAATGCAGAGGAAAAAAATTATAAAAAAAGTTCCTTGTTTCTAATTAATTACAACTTTAAATGAAGAACACAGCAATAGAATTAAACATTGCAACTCCAAACGCTCCTTTGCAAAAAAACTGAAATATTCTAGACTCGTAAGTCATTGCATAACACGCTCGCTGACGCTGGCGCACATGCGCGTCCAGCGGTCTCATATGTTAAGTAAGGTTGTAAGTAGCAGAGTTTAAAAAACGACTCAACAGCTCGAAAATTTTTTCATCTTTACTAAGATGTGTGAAATTTTACCTCGAAAACTTAAATCTCTTCTAAAAAACATGTTGAAATAATTGAAATGCTGTTCATTTACACCGACACGTAACTGAACAACTTACTTAGTGGGACTCTTATGCCCTATTAGGCAGTCAACGTGTGACGTTCGAAAGCCTTGCATATTTTCGACTAGGTAAAACACTGATAAAATCATTGATAACCGCGACAAACTGCGCGGAAACTCTCGTCTGCTCTTTATCTTGAGCCGCGTATCACGCTGTGTGACTCAACACCTTGCTTGGTTTCCACACTGAAGCAATTCTAATTATAAAAAATAATTTCGAATCTATAAATGTGCTGCTGTTTCAAGTTTATTATAAAAAGTTGAGAAAATTTTTCCTATTCTTATCCATTTTATTTGGTAGCCTAAAGAGGTACTTAGATTGCTCATGGTGTTTTCTGAACGTACCTCTTGTTGTCCTTCATTGGCGGCATCAGAATCAACATTCTGGTTGTCATCAGTCGTTATCGTAGTCTCGGCCCCACAATTTGGCTGCCCTCCAACTTGCCCTGCCTGGTCTTCTTTTGACAGTCTTCCATCCCTCACATCAGGCACACTCGGTTCCGCTTTTTGAGGGTCTACCATTTTACTGTCATTTACGGAAATTTTTGAGTCTCTTAATTTACTGCTGAATTCAAGTTTGAATGATTCATCTAGTTCTTTTTGACTTTCAGTTCTTGGAGATCTGTCTAGTTCACCGAACTGTTGAAGTATACTGGGTTCTTTTTTCTTTGCCTGATTTTCGGCTGCTCGTAGTTTATTATCTAGACTTGCGACCTCACTATACGTACTACAATGCTTCTAGTCTGTCGTTTCTTTTAACATGCATTTCTTTGAGGCGATTTTCTTTGTCTCGCAGTCGACTGACCTATCTCCGCTCACTGGTTTTGGAGTCGTGTTTCAATAGTACCTGGTACGTTTGAGCGCATCACGTGGAGATTTTACAAACACTTTTAGTAATGCGAATTATTGAAGAATTTCTCCAATCAGATACGCTTCAGTCCGTTTGAATGCACAACTAGGTTAATGAATCTCAAGTTCCAGTTATGGCAAGCATTGTACCTCGTCCTTTTAATAAACGGCACATGAAAAACTGATTTCTACGTTGCGTATCTATGTTACAAAATAAATGGTATTTATGAGTTATTGCATTGTAACTCCTAACTCGCGATTAATTTTTTGCGCCTCTCGGTACAATCAGCAAACAATTGAGCAATTTTCCAGTTTTCTAAGCTTTTGATTGTTGCATGCGTACACAACGTTTACTGTTTCTGTCGGTTGAGGTACTTAGAATTAATTTAACAACAAACAATTTTAAATAACTTCTGTACACACTAAAAGACACTTAAAACACTGTAGTTGTAACTTAGTCTATTTCAATAAAAGTTAGTGGTATAGCTGGGGACACATTTTCACGTCCCTCTCTTCTAGAACATTTTAATGGAATCGGGAATTCGAACAGAAAAATAAACGGTACTTGTGAGTTATCTGTCACCACTTGTTAAACTTAGGAGAAAAAGTGTTTTTAGGGGCAAAAGCAAAATTTAATTGTTTTATGAATACTGAATTCATGTTCTGGACAGTATGAATGGGTTTTTCATGTGAGAAGCATCCTTCGTGTTGACTTATAGTTATTTCGGTACCTATGGGTTATCTGTCACCACTTTTTTTGGGTTTACTAAAGGGAAAAACCACAACTTTTATTGAGTTAAATTGGATTAAAATGGAGTAACAAAACAAAAATAGAATAAAATGAAAATAACTAATAACTTAATTGGGCTAACCTAACTTGACCTAACCTAAAGGAAACCATTAATTAAAAAAAAGAAACCATAAATTAAAAGTGGTGACAGATAATCCACACGTACCAAATAAACATTTAGTTACATCTCTAAAGTACTCGCATATCGATGCGTTGCCTGAATACGCATCTAGGTAGAGGCGTGAGCAATGACCGAGAATAAGATGAGCAGAACCGAATAATGCCCAAGTACTGAACACTCGCTAACATTTAAGTAAAAAATTCGTTACTTCAGTTTATGACCGATAAGGACGTTCACCTTTACAGCATCAAATTATAAAGCAACAAACAAAAACTCCCAGGGTTTTTCCATCTTAATCACGAGCTAGTGTGAGAGGGGAGTGTACAGTTGGAAATCGATGCTTGCATATGCCCTCAAACCGATGATGATCAAGTCGACATTGTGAAAATAACAAAAGTCAGATTCTATAATGAATGAAATAATTGGCACAACTTCGTTGTGAACGTGTGTCGATAACTTAGCCTCGTGTTCTTATTATTCTTATTGCCCTCTGCACGGCGCTCCACGAGAGAGTCAATGAGAAGCAATGTACGAGAAACGGAGCTCATTCAGTCTAGAAGTGAATGAAAAGCATTAACTAGGTTAAACAAATCTGTGGTAGCAAGGAGAGGTGTGTCATGCCGTGTTGTCCTGGTGGAGACTCGTGCGTTCGGACATAAAGCAAGCTGCCAAACGCAACCTCCGACTTATTTATTTTCTGGCACACTGAAGGCTGCTATTTTCCTTCATTTTGCGTCAGGCATTTCTTATCGTTAAAGAAAAATTAAATTCTACCACCTAACTTTATTGGCATATTTAATAACGAATGCAGAACAGTCATGTTCTAAATAGATTTTTTTGAAACTAAACACCTGTAGACATTCGTTCAACTTCAGTCATGCCTGAATGTCTGCAGCAGTATTTCTAATTTTTCACGTGCACAAAGACTGAGATTTATGAGAGATTTACCTGTAGAATCAGTCCGTAATCCACGTGACTGCAGTGCACATGATACGGTCAACATTGTTTCCGATAACCTCTACTGAAGCGCTGTTGGCGAGCAAATGAAACAACTGTACCTGCAGATCCCAGGCTTATTTTCAAGCATGGTTATGAGCTCAAAGTACTATGTCAAAAGATAAATTTGACGCAGATTGGTCGTTAAGAAATCAAAATATCAAACGCGCTAGAGGATAAGATGAAATGACACACGGTCATAAACCTTGCTAGAATATTACTTCCTGACGAAACTCAATATTTTCGTTTCAAATCACATTCAAATTTTTACCTTTGAAGATATCTCTACTTCTGAACTTAGTTGAACTGCAGCTGGCTTAACTTTACTGTAGTTAGAAATTAGTGATTGAAACTTTATTGGGTGTTTGATTTTTTAATTTATCAACACTATGTACTTCAGAATCAGTGCACACCTTGCCAGAGTTACCACAATTTGAACCACACATTACATGCACACGAACGTTCACGTCCTCCAAGACTGTTCATGATGAAATCGCTACATTGCTACAGCGATGCCATTGATTCGTTTCCACATTTATCAATTTGATTAGACGTTCATTTATCGTTTTATGATACTTCACAGTACAACCTTCCCCACATGTTCAAAAAGTTTTGCAAGCGTTCTTGTTTCCCACGGCTTTAAAAGTATGGACAGAGCGATTCAATAAACTGGTATAGAGGGAAGTATCTCTAATAATTGATGTAGCCGTAAGCGATCACTTTACTTTCGTGCGTGTCAAGAAAGCACAAACACTGTACTCGCACTTTGAACAGACCATGTCACTGCAATTTGAACGGGGAATCACTCAGGAGAAGTTGTTATTAAGTTTTCAAGTTCATCTTTGTTCGCTTGAAGTTGACTACCCTCCGATTAAAACTCTTGGAAATCTTACAGAGAGCGGAAAATTGGGGTCTGCTGTATGCGAACGACATGCGGATGTATGCTATTATTTCACTCTAAAAGCTACTATGGAATACGATCGACCGGATACTGAGACATGATATAGTGGTAAGTTAAACTGGTAACTATCACAACCTGATGCAGGAACAGAGCTGTCGTCCACTCGCTGCTGCCCCGCAACTGCGTTGCGCCGAGTTCACCTACGATCCTCTCTCTTCCCCGTCTACTTCGAGTATCTCCGTCGATTAGATAGAACTCGTCAAAAAGACACGCTACACATATTATTTATCGGTCACCTGTACGGCAACTCCAGCCCTCTGGCTTATAGAATTCTCATGGAAACATCCGAATGACTCTCGTCTCAGGTCGATAATTCTATACTCCGGTACTTGGAGGAAAAACTCGACAAGCCAAGATTAAATTCATTTACTTAATTGCGTGCCAATGAACCCCATATACCGAATTGGCGATTAAATTCTACGAATTTTGATATCTTCGACACGACAAATTTTAAAAAATCCTCAATGTGTTTACAGCACAATGTGTTCTGACGAAATAATTTGTGGTTGTTCAAAACGAGTAGCAAACGCAAATTTGTCTAAAATTTGAGTCCCCATTGTCAACAGCATGCTATACGTGTGCATTCCACATATGTGTGCAGCATACAAATAATCAATGAAACTGAGCATTTCAATACAAAAATGCAAAATTGCGTTTAACATGGATTTTTTGGTTGGTTTCAATATGAGTATTTGTTCACTCTACCTCATCGTAGAGATGTACATACAATCTACCCCTTAAAATTTCTCATCGTCATTATTTCAGAATCAGAAATGGGATCTAATATTGAAATTTTCCTCAACACATTGCAACAACTTTTTCCTCAAAATCTGACGATGAATCCGTCATTTCAAATATCGTTAAGGATAACGAGTAAACGTACTCACTCCATAAGGAAAGTAGTCGCACAACACTGGACGTCATTGTACTCGCAGGCACGTTGGCAGCAGCGACGTAGTGTCACTCACACAAGTATGAGACGCTAGGCGCCAGCCATACATTATGTGTAAAACTTTCAGATCTATGTAGCTTTGTGAACCGATTAGGAAAAACTACTGTAAATGAGACGAAATGGGGCAGGAGTGGTTAATTAGCATTGTTTTGAACATAATAATATTTAAAGCGTAATAACTCTAAGCTTGAATTGTTGGCATTTGTTACTTCGGTGCCCTATATTTTTAGGCAGAAAACTCGTAGACGTGCATCCCATAAATTTCCACGCGCTTGCCGAGGTTCCAGCGTGCTCGCCCCTGCACTCAGACCGAAGCTCATCGAGTCTCAGGGAGACCTGTCGAGCGTAACAAGAAAACCTTTCAAGCAAATGATCTCACTGGAGCATCCCAATGACAAGCACAGCCCGATTACCTATCACAAGTGCTCGAGTTACGTAGGCCTACAATGGGTATGACTTGAGAGGAGCTGTTTTTGTGTTTCATGTGTGAATATGTTTTATTCTCAAGGAACTTTCGAACCTTACTTGTAACCGATATTGACTCAGATGATGTATATTCATAAAAATTCTAATTTATCTTGAAAGATTAACACTGCGGATAAAACATTTTTAGAGAAATTATCTGTGTGTGCTGCTTGACGAAGCTTTCCACCACTTGCCAGGGTATAATAAACGCATCCTCAATATCAGCGGAACATTATATCATTTGAAGGGAAGGCGTAGGGTTACCAGTTTTCTTTGTAATAGCGCATTTGCATGCAATCCAAGAGCTAAAGGCATCCCTATAGAATTATAATTTTACAGAGGCGAAAATGGATCGCGATACGAAATCTAAAGTTGAACAAAGTTCTTATGCATAATATTTCGAACTACACGACGTTTTTGAACTTTTTCAACGAACAGATTTTCGACAGTCACGTTGCTCACACATATTGTGAACGACTTTTATTTGAAGCAATAGTCTTTACAATATCGGACTTTTGCACATATTTACTAATTTTAAAATAGAAACTAAATCTAATTTACATTTCAAGAGCCAGAAAATGAAAGCCACCACTGACCAAAAAATACCCATCGACTATCAGCGTAAATGAAAAATAAAAGAATTTGCTGCTACACGCTCGCCACAACCCATAACACAGTCACTGTCGAGGGCAATGGATCCGCTCTGATTCTCTACGCCAAAAATACTTTATCTCTCTCCTTTAATCTGAAAGTTTAGATATTTTGCGTGTTGTTCATACCTACTCACTCACTGTCCATGCAAAAATGTTTGGTATCTTTCAAAGTAGTCGGAAACGGTCCAATAATTTCGTAAGCTTCAATAAAATTATTTTCTTCCATGTGTAGCTTAATCACGTACGTCTCAATATAATTACTTACATATGTATATTTCAATATTTAATCAATGCTGAATTGAAATTCTAATGTGTTTTACGTTCGAAAAATATCATCTCCAATTGTTCGTAAGGCTAAATGCTTCGCAAATGCAAAAAAATAAGGAAGGGAAGTTTTTTTTCCTTTTATTTACAGTAATCGGCATAATTATTTATACGGCCTTGCAAAAAACTCATAAGAAAACGTAAAATAATGAAAAATTTGAATTAAATGAAATTCTACGCACTTATTATTCAAGCCAGAAGAATCAAGCACTGACGGGGGAAAATATCAAACAAATCAGATACAGAGGAATATCTGAAAATTAGAATAACATAAATATTGGTCCACGTTGTTAAATAGCCAATTGTATCCTTCAAATGCTAGAACTTGACGCAGTCTTTTATTAGAATTTTCCACCTTTCTAGTGCATTCTTAAACCGTCAAACTTTTCCATTCTTCCTGACAGAACTCTTTCAATTGCTTCATATTGGCGGGTTCATCCTCATTGCATTTAGCTTTGAAGTTCTCAATAAAGTCTTTATCATTGCCACATCTTTTGTTAAACTTGCGTGACAATCTTTTCTCGCTTCTCATTCTCGAAAATATTTGCCACCGGCATTGCTTAGCTAGAAAATTGTATAACCTTGTTGAGTGGTAAAGCATGTTCTCCTCTGTAGTTGAGGCATGCTTGTTCCTATAGGTGTTCGTTGTATGGCTGAAAATTTTTTTTAATTTTTTTCCTGTCATTTTTTTACGATTCATAATCATTGATCAAACGTCTGTTTTAATACAT
Source organism: Platorchestia sp. MABIK (assembly GCA_014220935.1). Taxonomy (NCBI): domain Eukaryota; kingdom Metazoa; phylum Arthropoda; class Malacostraca; order Amphipoda; family Talitridae; genus Platorchestia; species Platorchestia sp. MABIK. Next base: position 52,545 of record JACJUY010003451.1, read on the forward strand.
GTGTGTGTGTGCATACCTAATGAGTTTTATACGAATATAACACGAGCTTGTGCAAAATAGCTAAATCTGTGACTTTCATTGATATTCTAAACGCAGAAAATGCTTACCAACTATCAAACTACAGACTTCTTTTAAACATCATTCCGCTGTACTGCTGTCGTTAGGCTCATAAGTCAGCTTCGTTTTGAAAAAAAACAAATGAAAGTGAAACCTCAAACGAATAACGCACTGCCATTTTTACTTGCGGTGCTGATTTTTTTAACCCGTTGACCGCGATGGGTTAAACTGAAGTTCAAAATTAAACTCATATTTACGGTCAATTGTAATGACAATTTTGAGAAGAGCAAACGTTAACTTGATTGTGTTTTCATTTAGCTTTGCTTAAGTGTTTATAAAAATTGAGTTTGTGACTACTGGTCGGTCAGCAGCATTATAAAAATTCCCTGTGTACACCGGCGGCTCACATAGCGATCATGCAATGTATCAAGTTGGAACGTTTTCGAAGTGCGCTCAACTTTAACGGCTTTATTCACAATCTTTGTCTCTCAAGTCCATCAGTAATGAAATTCAAATAATTTGCGCACATTTTTACGATTAAAATCACATGATAGCTTTTTAATTAGTATACATCAGAATACAAATCAGTAGCGTTAGAATGTACTAATTATCATTCAGATTTAGGCTCATCGGAATAGATGTCCATTTTACTACTCTATTTTTTACTAGCATCAAGGGATGAAATTCCGGAGATTTTTCAGGCGATGAGGTAGATTATCTGTGACTATGCCAACAACTAGGCATTCGTTGATTAATGCGAGTGAAAATTTCGCTTCCAATTTCCGAGCGGTCAACTTTTTTGTTTTACATGATCAGTGAATTATTTTCACTCACTGTACTTTCAACTACATTGGTTCCTATCGCAGAATCAGTGAGCTAATATGTGTCAGTGTAAATTGAGACTATCTCACAAGACGTTCTAATCAATGTTCGCCTTCCTTTTTGAACTACATTTATGCACTTTTTCATTCAGAGAATAAACAAAAACCAATGGAATACACTTTTTATGTTTCCTCTCAATCTCTTATTTATCCACTGTCATGGATATATGCTATACCTATGATGATTCACGTACCATTTAAGGATCTCTATGCTGAGAAGCAATGTTAAAAGTTTTATGCGTCAACTTCACTGGAAATAAATTATTTTTCTATTAGGTTGAAGACTAGACTTTGTGATGCCTATGTTATACGTTAAGTTTGCTGTTGTTTAATCAATTCGCAGCAAATTTATACCTATGTTTCGAGCGAGTGTCCGTTACGAAGTTCCAACGGCGACCCATATCGAACTCTCTTGCAGAACCCTTCAAGTTCTTGTTTAAAATATCAATATAACCTTCCTTTTCTATAATTCCATAAATCGTAGAAAGTCTTCTGATCCAGTCGTGGCAAAATATTCCAAAAACATCAAACTCCTACCACCATGCATGCTTCACTTTTAGAATATCTTTCTCTTGAACATGTGCTTCACCAGGTTTCCTGTACACGTGTGAGATATTATGGTCAAAAATTTTAATTTAGTGTCATCTGCCCGTAAAACATGTTTAAATAATACAACATATTTTTCCATGTAACGACTTGCAAATGAAATCAATGAATTTCGATGCACTGACTGCCAAAACTGATTTCTTCTTTGACGACTCGCCGTCACAACAACCCTTCTCTTCAGCACTCTGCCCATGCTAGACTCTACCTCTGTCCTGCAAAACGTTGTGATGTTGAGCTAGTCAAGGCATCCAGAATATCATTGGTTGAGGCAGGAAGGTTGTTGTTAGCATATCTGATTATTCTCTTTGCATCTTCTCAGATAAATTCTCCTTTCTCCCACCCTACTTTGCTGAAGACATGACCTTCTTCTGCGTTTTTCTTGATCATTGCCTTCACAGTTAGCGAACGAATATCAAATCTCTTCAAGATCTTGTCCACTTTCGATATGAGAATTCGCTTCTTTATTTCTGAGCTTTACTTTATGTTTTTTGTCTTAGGAATTATGTTGCGTCCTCACAAAATCAGCTCCTTACCCTGAACTGGTGACTGCCGATGAATCAATTTGATTCTTCTCATACAATTGCATTAAGAACATCATTTGATGCACGTTCTCACACCATTGATTCAAATGAAATCTGGTAGTTCTTTAAATTTATAAAATTAAAATGACCAGCTGAACTTGCCAATATATTTGCCACTTTTTTTTTTTTGCTATAACGTTTTGGGAATTGCAGAATGAATTTGAAACTTCAGAATATGATTGCTCGTACATGTATACACATCTTGGATAGACATTAAAACAGCATGATGTTCACCAATCTCTTTGTATTTATTTGACAATATGATGTGGTGCTTTGCTAAGAACTTCGCCGATCACTAGACATAATGTCCTGCATATGTCACCCACCACATTACATGTCTGGTGCAGTATACGAGTTGACTGGCATCATCACAATACATTTCTTAAGTTAGTGCTACACACAAGTTCATCATAAACGCGTCACGTGTGTATATACTATCGTACCACGCAAGAAAACAGTATATAAATTGTTCCCTACACGATAACTCGTAGTCGGCTGCGAACGTTTTAAGCCGAAATTTTTGCAAGTGCACTACCGAAAATCACAGCCAAATATGAGTACTAGCCTAGTTAGTTCAGTGCGAGGTTCAACGACTCCATCAACAAGTGAACCAGAGTGACAACATGCAAACTGACGGCTTTTAGATGAGATAAGTTAATTTAAGGTTCCCTAAACACCATGAAAATTTCCCAAAAATAGTGAGGAGGAAGGCACCATTTCGAAATGAAATTTATGCACAATGCGTGTTCCACACAAGACCATCTTCGCATAGAAACAGTGAGCTGAGAAAGAAATTTATGAAACAAGACTGAAGTTGAAGGAGACAGTCGGAGGGGCTGGAAAACAAGTCGGTGGCGAACCGAAAAAGATAGTCTGTATCAAATAGGATACTCATTCTATTTCAAGAAGATGAGGGCTTACCCAACTCTCGGCTCGGGACCTTTCATTTTCCGCCTGGGAGCACTAATTCTCTATGTACAATAATTGCACCACCCCCTTGAAGGGTGCAAACTGCCACCTGTTTTTGTGCTTGTTCAATTATTCGATTTTAATGCAAAGAAATCACAATCTTCAATTTTTTTCGTACATGCCTTCAGTTTAGAGTTCAAAAAACTTATACTTATAACCTTTGAATATACAAGCTTTGATGAAAGATTCTGAATATTCCAAAAACCATAATCAAAATAGAAACTATATTACCATAGTGAGATAATGATCATAGACGTGTACATCGAATAAGACGTCCGACCAATAAGCAATTGGAATCGTGGAAGCTCTCTCGTACTTGTTCGTGCAGTACCTCATAGTCCGCAGCTCAGCACAGCGCAGATTATGGCTATGCCTCCGTGTGAGACGGTGAGACTTTTGAGTACTAAAACCGTCTGCTGCATCTACCATCAACGATAGCAACCAACCACCAATTATAGCAACCATCAATTATAGCAACCATCAACCACTGCGACCATGAACTGCAGTAGTCATCAACTACAACAGGCATCAACTCCATCAACTATCAACTATACCAACCATAAACTAACAACAAACAACATCTGAAAGCAACCGACAAACCACAACCAACATTACAAACCTAAACTAAACTAATTAAAATCCTATCATTCCCTATACCTTGGCGGGTAGGACACGCAACTCTCGCATGCTGGGGTGGCGTTGTCTCGCAATCATGACGCCATTACGTGTTCGGTGTTCTTGCATGATACAAGGCACCACGAAGTCATTCCAATAGCTTTAAAGTTTAAAGTTTCGCCAAGAAATTAAATTTAAGAGCATCGCTTCACTCGTACCTTGCACCAACACATTTTTACAGGGTGCCGATTTCAACTTGTCTCACAAGGTTCCTCGTCTAGAGCCATGAGCTAGCGGAAAAATTGACCTTGATTCCCATTGACTAAGCGGATATAAACTACTTACCTTTCAGGGAATTTTTACCTCAAACCGGTTTTCTAAACTAGCGAGCGCAACAGCGAGGCAAAAGAAACTTAAGCATCAACTCTCTTCTAGTTAAGAACATCATAGAAAATATTAGAGATTTCATTAGAATACTTTGTTTCAGCACGCCGTTGTTCAGCATGTGTAGGTACACGAGCTGCGTATCGTGAGGCGAGGAATAGTAAAGGCACCTAAACGATCTGCACGAGGCAGAGCAAGCAAGTTACGATCAGTCGCTTCCAGCTGGGACATGGTCCACCAGAGAGCTGCCCAACGACTTGTCCTGTCCGATCTATTTTAGGTCTTTCATCTGAGAACTGGCAAGCGCCCGAGGAAATAAAGCTTACTCAAAATCTATTCCTAAAGTTTCAGTGTTAGAGAGAGGTGAGTTCGTTAGAGTTAATTTTCTTAGAAATGATAGTAATTTTAAACTCTTTGGGGACTTTTCAAGAGATCGAATAGATTTTACGATTGCCAATGATAAACTGTTTAATTTACAAAACTACGAGTATACTTACAACGCAATAATGAATTAATGCAGTGAATCGAATTCTACATTTATTTCGGAAAAAAATTAACAATGAGGGCTGATTTATACGTGCAGATGAAAACCATTTGCACCAAACAAATAAATCATTGTTTTTGCAGGATATTACCAGCTGCTGTCGTGTAACTTTAACTTCACAGTAAAAACGCAGTTAGACGGGATACACAAAATAAAACAAAAGTGATGCAGACAAAATTTCAAAATTGGTCAAACTGACACAGAGTTGTCGTCTAGTCCTCAAGTTAACGCTACTGAACTTTTCGTACAGCGACCAACAACATATGAGAATAAAACACACTTACAAAGACATGCCAGATTAGAGCCACAAAAGTATAGCGCAAAATATGTAACTGATAAGTTTTAAACGGTGGACTTTCATTAAACGTCAAACATTGGTTAAAACTCAGAAATACTCGTTGACAAATTTAAAGTCTTAGTTTTGATATTGCAATGATATGTCGTTATGAGCTGCAAACCGAAGATAATGAGGCATGGAGTACAATATGAGTTGCTTCAAGCAAGTTAAGAAAGTGAGTCAGATTAGATTAGAAGTTAGTTTAAGCCTCCCTAACCGCAATAAAAGCGTTCCAAAGAGAGGAAGGCACCATTCAGTAAGGACTTGAGGAAAGGCGGGATTTATGCACAAGGTGCATAGACAGTAAGTTGAGAAAGAAGTTTATGAAACAAGATAAAAGCTGAAGAAGAAAGTAGTAGGCACTGAAAAACAGGACAGCAGTGAACTGAAAAAAAAGGTCCTTAACAAAACAAAAAATATTTTATTACAATATAAAGAAGGCCTACTTAACTCCAGCTGGGGACCTCACATTTTCCCCCAAGTAGTGCTAATTCCCATAGATACATTAGTTGCATCCCCCTGAGGTTGGGAAAGTGAGTCAATTCAGAGAGAAAGTTGAGAGGAAATGATGGCTGTGCGGCCAGGGAAGTGCCACGTGACAGCAGGAGCTATAAGGAGAAGCTGGCAGCATCACAGCAGCCTGGCAGAGAGCAGGGCTCTTGTTCATGAATGTGTCGTCTTCAAGGTGGCGCTAAACTTATTTAATTCCTTAATTTGCGTACTTCATTGAGTGCGTGGCTTGAATACTCATTTGTGGTTCATAAAGGATGGTTTGTTGCTATGCTGAGTCCCCCAAAAATGAAGCGCTATGCGTTCTACGTGAGCTTAACTAGCGTGTGATACACATTCTGAAAAAATGCTGCTTATTTTTATAGAAATTGACACAGTAAAAAAATGAATAACTCAATTACCTAATATTTTTCATTCATTAACTATGAAAAAATATCATCTTGCTTGTACATTGGATGAAAATGTTTGTGTAGAAGCTATAAAATAAAACGGAAAGCTGTTTATCCCTAATAAAATTGAGACATAAAATCTCTCACGCCGAATTCGTTTCCAACGACGGTAGCCTCACTTCAGTACATACACAGTTCAATCCTTTCTCTATGGCTGAGCAACTTATCCGTGGAGCGTAGATAATAGGTTTTGCTTCCGTAGAAATTCACAAAATTCCGGGAGATAAGAACTAGGAGGCTTTTTCAAGCATGTTAATATAATTCTCTCATGAATAATACTGTTTCTTTCACGGTATTGGGTAAATTCTCGAATGCATAATGATGCGTCAATGCTCTGCGCTCATTCTGGAAATATAAAAAAATTGGATGTACACTAATCAAGTAAATCGATTATAAATGTCATTCTCTCTATTTTCGAGTAAATTAATGTTAAAATATTGCATGTGGTGTTTTTGAGTGAACTGTACTTATTCACTTATTTCATTAGGGTAACGGGCTCTAATATAATCTTTACTCACGCTTGGTTCAGATGATCGCAATGCTCAGGACGCCTTTGATACACGTGTCGTCCACAACACGAAATAAAACCTTCAAGCTTCAATGATTGAAGTGCATGCTGGTCGCATATTAATATAAGATAAATATTCTATGTTAGACATAATTGCTTTGTTCAGAATATTTTCCATTAGGATGCTCTGAAAGCGTCTAAACTCGTTCGGACCCACAAGTAGCTATTTTTAGAGCTGTCTAATGTAATATCCTTGGGTAATAACCTTCCTGATATATAAATTTTAGAAAAAAAAATATTCAATTTTTAAATAGCTTACATTGCTTAAATTAAATAGCTATGATGAAAATAAACCGAGATCAAAATAAGTATGCATTTTGACTAGACTCTCAAATGGAGCAGATGATCTCACTGCAGCAGTACTGCTTCATCGTGCGATATCAAAACCGGTTCTTGAGACCAGAAATCGAGGAAAGAATTTCAGAAAGAGATGATGGAACCGCTTCTCGCCTTACACGCAATGTGGTGGTAAACCAAAACAATTCGTGGACTCGATTGGCGAGACGAAAAGGGCGAATATTATAAAAAATTAGTCATCAATTTTTTCTGCATTAAAATTTCGATCATTCGAAATCTAGGTGAGTGTCGATAATAAGAAAAAATCGTCGGGATCTGCGTTAATAGAGGTAGGCATGCCTGTAAACACATGTAAGGCAACACACATCTTTTGCAGCTTCAATGCTTGTCATCATTTTTTTTCCAAGCATTTGACGGTTTTCATCAGAGCAATTAACTCTAAGAACTCACAAAGCACGCACTAGATTGACACGTTACTTTACCTGTGAAGAGATACCTGAAATTTTTTCTCACAGTTTTACCCACCAAGTCATTCTCACCGTTCTAAAAAGTAAGAAAGATACCATGAACAATTCGCTACTACATAGGCAAAAAAAACAGACGGTCATTGGTTTGAAAAAACAATCCACAACTGCAAGCATCGCGCACCACTCTGTTCAACGTACGTAACTTGCGTATTGATGTTAAACTTTGATCGACGGAAAGCTGATGTGGACATCACACAAAATAGAAGGTGTAAAATTTCAATGCCTCACTCAAAAATCAAAACATGTTCTACAGCAATGTTTTATGCCGAGGTCAGAAACTTATCAGCAGCGACACCTCTCCGTCGTACGTAGTTACACACGCACGCACACATCCCAAATCTCGCCTTGAAGTACTACATCGCTTGGCTGCCTAATCCTGAAGGTTAATTTTGAAAGCTTCTGGGTCATAGATGTTGAGGAGCACTAATTCTGCTCGGCAGTCCATTCGTCAAAGAAATAACATTGAGAATATGAACTGCAAGGACATGGAACACAGGTAAATGCGTGGCATGCAGAAATCTTTTCATACCAGAGTACCGGCCGGTGCCGATACCGACTCACATTTATTTTCCGATGTCGATTCTATATATTTCAAAAAAGTTTTCCTTCAATAAAATCTACCGATTGAAATCTTCCGCGTTTTTTATGTTTTGACTGGAACCAAGAAGCAATATATGGTGTACTTTTTTTTAAATTGGAGCACCATTTTCCAGTAGAATTTGAAGGTTTCTGCCGATTTCAACTTCTTTCTCTAGTTGCGTTCTAATACATACTGTAAGCCGTACATTACGTTCTAATACAATCCTGGTAACGCTTCGAATTTCGATGTCACTTGTTAACAAATATTTGACATCTTTAATGATCATTCGTTTACATCACGGTAAATATAGTTGACAAGATGATAAAAAAGATCAATGTTATCACATCACAGAAACATGATTCATTTCATGTGCTTAAAACTCCTAGGATACAATATGCGATCTTGATCATCTATTGCAATGAATAAGCAATAACATAGAGTTACACGAGATTTTCATTCATTTTTCTGAGATGTAAAAAGAGCACATTCTGCATTTTTGAAAAATTTATTTTACTTACGAATAGGTAATACTTCCGTAAATCCCAAATATTTGCAACAAAATAATTTTCAGGTTGTTTCGAATTAAATGTTCCAAAAATCAAACTATGCACTAAAATGCACGGAAAGCAAAATTTGTTCATGAACTCAACTATTAATAAGTAAATTTAGTGAATGGTCAAATAAAAAAGCATGAAACAAATTCAAGTTATTCTTATCTTGGAAACCTTGAAAATTAATTTGCTGCAACTATAGTGGAAAAACGAGAGCATTATGCACTCTTATAACGAAATCAAACATTCAAACCTGATCCTAATTTCAGCAAAGAAAATTTAAACATGAGAAAGTTACAAAGTTCTCCCGACGAGTGTTACTGCGAGTGTCAGCAACATTTGATCAGGAATTCTTTTTAAAAGATCTTCGCGTTAGCTGAAGTCAGCAGCCGTACCCAAGATTCGCAAACTTTCTAGACATTTAAGACTCGAATACACTAATTGTTATTACTACAGAAATCCGTGCATAATCTCTGAGTTGAAAACGTTGGACGCTTGAAACTATGTCCCTGTTTTCCGACAATTTTAGTGCTTTCAAATCATACAATTCGGAATAATTTCAAACAGGCTTCACATCAGCACATTACACACGCGAAACACACGTAACTGCTCCGTGCATCATTAGTTGCAACATCTTCAGTGAAGACAATCACTAGACTTGTTGGTTTAAAATCTTCATTTCACACTCAATCACAAAATAGAGATCCTGCAAAGTCTTTAAGTTTTACAGCACGGTTTTCTAAGTCTGAGCTTATTGAGTAAATAGTCCCAAACCTTTAATTAAAAGCTTAGATTTGTACATAATATTTGTACCTTACGCATATTCACTCCTAGAGCAAAAATAATAGGATAACTTTATTGAACACGGATAGCTCAAAAGTTCCCAGCGTTTACTCATACCTGAACGGAAGCTGCAATACATAAAACAAGACTTTGTTAGTCTTGCTTAATTTGAAATGTATTATCTGATTAAGATACACAAACAGATTTCCAAAACAAATAAACATTAGTAAGATTTTTCTTTGATATTTTATTTCGAGTGAATCTGTTGTACTAAAATAAATTACATGGTAAATTTATCGAACGAACGAGTATGCTGCTCTTCAAGTAAAACTTCAGAGTTATCAACGCCAGAGACTCCTCTATCCCAAAACAGTACAAGCGATCAATTATCAACACACTACAGTAACCGCTAATTTACACCGGAATAAAAATTCGTCTTGAATCCCTCCCATCAGAGCCTTAATACTATTGTAAGTTTGTAACCCTAGGACGCTCACGGCTCCATTTCTCCCCAGATTAAATACCACATTTTCCCTCAATAAGTAGAAACTGTCGTACACAAGGTTAAACGGAACTCCGAGTTTGTAGAAAGAGCTGTCGGCAAGTACAGGCAGACTCAGAGCAATTGCACGCAGTTTTCAACACTAAGCGCTGTAGCGAAAATAGAACGAGATACAATTATCTGAGAGGGGCAGCGGTTCCGCTTAACTTGGAAGGAAAGCGGACATGTGTACCCGCATGTGTTTAGATACTGCGCGCTCACGACGCTTAGTGTTCAATTATTTATGCCGAGATTAGGTGCGCGAGTTCGATCACCTCCAAGGTTTGCTCCACAGTGCGAATGGGTATTGCGTGATTGATAGCTCCAATAATACAACGACAAATACGGAGGAAATCTTTCCGAAATACAGCACAATATCTGTGCCCAATTAAGCTCAGCAACCATGAGGTGCATGTGACAAAAAAAAAATAATTTTATAAACACCTAAATTCTGCATTTTAATCGAACATTTTGCTGGTTCGAACATCTGATACAAAATTTAGGAAAACGTCAAGGTTTTTCTCCATAATTCAAAGCTTTTCACATTAAAGAGGAGTCGTAGCAACAGACTACAGCCCAGGTAAAATGTTATTGTAAATTTTTTTACGAAGTTTCTTTAATTTATCAGATTCCGGTTTCCTAAAAGTAATCCACAGGCTCTTTTCAAAGAACAGAAAATACGTTTAGGCTTAAACCACTATTTTTAAGTTCAAGCAGGTAATCAAAAAAGTAAAAATACAAACAATTCCATCCAATATTCATGCACTTTAGATGAGAAGTTCTTGACAAAGCCTGATTTGCGTTAGCGAACTCCTGATAAGCGTCTGGTTAAATTCAGTCACGTACATTAGCAGTGTTATGATACGCTTGAGCATGAGCCCATCAGCCACTTGGGGTCCCAGACACCGAGGAACAAAGGGTTTTGGTGTAAACATCGGCTAGTCTGAGCATGACAGGGCAAGCCAAGATATCGTTAGAGATAAAATACGAGACAACGGCGAGTGTCTCTTCAATAATTTATTGTTTACCACAGAAAAACTTACCTGATATGAACTGAAAACGTTTTTACAGCGAAGTCTCGAGGAATGGTACGATTGGTATTCGTACATACACACAACGATATTTTTGTTGCATAATTTGCCTGGTGTGAGAGCGTCGCGCTTTGCATGATGTATTAGGTTATTATCACAGTTCTACTTTACTCACCTCATTCCCCTTAGGGCCCATAGTGGTGTGAAGGACTCTCTTCTTCTCACTCGTTTTGGTGTGCACCGCGGTACAGGTCCGAGCAGCACATTAGCGATTTGAGGATATGATCGATGGCTCACGACTGTGAAACAGCCGTAAGCTTGCATCAACAAGTTCTCTGGCCCCTAACTGAATATTCACCACGCCAAAATTGTTTCCTTTTAATCCGATATTGAGATCGAGCACACACTAAACAAAAAGAACGCTTGAGATTATGTGTATTATTTCCCGCACGTTCAAAGACTTTCGGTAGCTTGGGACTAGCAGAAAAAATAAATAAGAACCCTGTCAGTAGACAAAAACGGAGGTAAAACTTCTCAAAAACATGCACCTTTGCAATGCAGTCATCACTGCATGAATTTAACAATACAGTGCCAGTCACTAGGTACAGTGCCTTACATTATGATGTTTATAAAGGACAACCTTTTAAGATGAACTATACCTAGTAAAACTTAATTAAATACTTGACAAAATTAAATCATTTGCAAGGATATTAGGTCTACTGTGTTAATAATAACGCATGCCACAACAATGCCTCTGCATTTGGCTCAACAATGACATAATCAGACTACAATCGGTGTGCGGCGTACGTATACTAAAGCTCAGTAGTAACATTAGCGTTGTTCATCGACTGTAGATTTATCTTCAGAGTGAGAAACATCGTCGCGGACAAATATCGTCACCTTACCTGCTAGCAATTTTAACAGCATGTGCACCAAGAGTGTCAAGTTCAGTACAAGGTTGACAAGATTCCTCCTTCACAACTAAAATGCACGCGACACTTGACATTTGCTCACTCTCACAAACCACTAAGAATAAATTCAAATTTCATTTAAAGCACCAAAGTTTTACTGGTACAAAAAATTTCTTAACTAAAGCACAACAGTTCATTCAGTCATTTTTTACTCATTTTAGTTTCTTCTTTACTCGGCTGCGAAACTTAGAAGCCGCCAATGCTGTTGTTCTACCCAAGTCTCGATCAAGTAAGCAGTGTGAACTGCAGGTGAGTGCCCATAGCCAAATACCAAACGCACGGCGTTAGACGATAGTCAAGGTGAACGATTCTCTTCTCATTAAACTTGAACCTACATTCGCTACTGCAAGCCCCATTGCATGCAGTAAATATGTTTATAAATGGTTAAGACAAGTCGTGCTGTGACTGCCATAACGCTCATTTTAGCTCTAAGTCAAGTAAGACAAGTTGATCAGCACTGTCAGCCGCGGGCAATCGACATCAAGTTTACTTTGGTAATTTAAAAAAAAATTATAATTTTTAAATCCAATGCCACGTGTGTGATTAAATTAATTTTGTCTCACAGATACTTCAACCACAACAATGTACACATAATGATAACTATAATATTTGAAAGCGAAAACCTTGACTGATACTTGCTTGAAATTCTAAAAGAAGTGTGTGGCATTTAATTCGTGACTTGCATTTTGTTCTCAGCCCCACAATCCCATAAGAAATTGACACGAACGGGAAATCATATCAGCATCTTTTACAATACAGGATAAAGTAAAGTTCTCGCTTGGAGTAGTACGATCTGAACCAACGCACAGCGGCATCAGGATCGTAACCAACGCACTTTGGATCGCTCAGTTGACTGAGAACGGCTGGGTACCCAGCACCCACCTCACCCCACGCCGCATCGCTACTGAGACAGACACAGACCACGGATCTGTGGACAGACTCTGAGGCGCTCTATAGTCAACTTGGCAGTCTTTGTGCACGCTTTCAGTTCTTTTTGTGCTCATAAAAGCGCGAAGTTTGATTCGAGTTCTGCCTCATAACGACTTCATAAGTGTGTTCATACATTCGACAGCCTTGAATAAAATAAAATTTCTTTTGAAGCCAACGGCGTTAGAAGTGGCAAAATAAACGTTGAATATCCCTTGACGTTCGTAGTACCATATAGTCGTTGACAGCGTTGATCTACAGTTTCACAATTTACTTGAGAAAAAGAATCTAAAAGTGCGTGAACTTATGTAAGCACTTGCCAACCTAACTGCTAAAAAAATTGCTACAAATAGTTACGGCTTGAATCAACTGTGTTGTACAACTGTAATGCGAAAATCATTTAATTTTTCAACCCTATACGCTATACGGGTATTTGTTAATTATAGCAGAATGTATCACAAGTACTTTATGTTCACTTTATTTTTTAAAATTCCTTTGATGAAGTTGATTAGAAAGTCAGTTCCTCATCCGAACGCAATAAGTAATTAAACTCTGTTTGGTCCCAACTTACGAACAGTCGCGTGCGTACAAAATGAGTAAAATCGTCGAAGTGAACGATATAAATTCGTGGAGCGTCATCGATTGCAGTAGGTCGAACCAACCGCACTGCAGTACAGACATGCTCGTCTCATGATCATCACTCAACCTGCATTCACCATCGTACTCTGCAATGCACAAATGAAACCATTTATTAACGAAATTTCAGCCTTTTTAACCGGAATTTCCATGAACTGTTAGGTATTCCACATCACGTTTGAAGTCTAACTCAAGTCAATAAAATAAATGGCTGAGCTGGACAAGGAACGATTAACCTGAGTTTAACAGAGAAATGAAGCGTTATGAGACATCGTACGAGGATATTTTCGGTAAAAATACCGTACTGAGAACTGCAGCGGTCCTGGCTAAGTCTGGTGCACGCGTCATCGATTAGCTCGAGTTGCTAGGCTCACAGTGAGATACGTTGGCAAATCACACAGACTGCGGCACGGCCGGCAAACTGCTCACTATGACGGCGATTTTAAAAGTTAGGAAGGAAAACTCGAATCATATTCCAGGTATGCGCTTATAACTGAAATTCGTAGAACCTTCTCGCTACACCTTGCTTTCCTGGTGAAGTGATTTCCAATCCATCTGAAATTGAAGCAACATAGCGTCTTCTGACAACACTGTTGAATGACCATAAACACTAAACTATATTTGATCAAAATTCTTCGCCAGATGAAATATAACTTCGAGTGAAACTTCAAAAAAATGTGAAAGTTTCCTCTAAACCTGCTTTCTTTAGCGCTATTTGGAAAAATAATTTAGGATTGAAGTAAACTGAATAACTTTGTTCTCTGCTTTGAATGGCACCAAAACAGTGACGTAGAAGCTAAAACTAATTATATTTTCGTTCATTAGAGAACAGCATCATTCCCTCGCATCCGAAAGTTCGAGTCTTGCGGGGCTCAAATAGGAAATGCTGACGCCCGCACAGGAAGAATGCTTTATTCAAATCAATCAAGCCTGATACATTTCATCTCGTACATTGGTTTTCATATGCGCTAAAACTAACACCAGGACGCAATGACGGTTACCCCCGGTCAAACCGGTACCCAAATCTGACATCTGGGAAGAGTCTTGGGGAATCGGGCTTGAGTTCTTCTTTCACCCAACGGGAAGAAATCACCGCGCAGCGCCGGGTTTTGAACTGCCGACACCTTCTCGTGAATGGAGCGTTCTCAACCACTCGGCCACCGCGACCACAGTGTTCGGTGCTGCAGAGAATCCGGCGCAGTTGTGCTAGGTCGCAACAGCTAGGGCGAAGAATTTAGTAGAGCACCTCCTTTGAATCGGACTTTCTTTTGCTCTGCTACTAGCTGACCTCATGGAAATGTCTAAACATTCCATACCACATGCATGACGTGTGTTTACACTCGTAACTACGATCTAGCGCAAAATTCAAAACAGTCAGAGAGTTTGATGAGTAATTACCGTAGCACAGACAACAGATTTGTGATTCCGACAAATTATCTTGTTTAAAGGTCCGGCAATTATTACAAATTCAAATTTACTCACCATCCTAGACTAAAGCCTGATTTCGGTTCAACTTCCCCTTGAATAAATTTCCAATTCGCAAAATTTTGAACTACGAATTGGTCAGTATATACATACCGTGAATTTTGAAATCTAGAATAAATATATCAAACATATGCGTTTCCCAGAATTTTGCTAAGTTGTGCGGTCAAACGGCTCATATACAGTGTCTGCCTCTCAGCGACTGGTTATTTTCAAACTAGATAACAACTGAATGCAAAATGTCAGAAGGTCAAAACAGAATTTTGTTAAGTGATTCAATGAACCAACCCCCAAAACAGGAAATGATTAATCTGCGAGAACTTAGTCGGGTTTCGGGAATATTTCCAGGCGTTTCCTGCTGCGGAAATTGCAGCAATGAATTGAAGTTCCAGCTTGTAACGGAAAACATGAATAGAACTCAGAAATTTACAATAAATCTTACTTATGATGCATGAATGCTTGAAAGCCTTGTTCACGGGTTTGCTCGTCTACTTGACGTCATGGTACAAATGAATTTTTATCAATAATTGTTCCTAACGAAATAAAATGCGCTCAGTTCCGTCTCCAAACCATGTTTTCATTTGGACCAAAACAGCTTACGAATAATCCTTAGACAATTCGAGGTACATGACTATAGAAAGAAAAAGAAAGAAAAGAAAATCATTTATTTCCAAAAAAGTACAAACATGAACTGTCGATACATTGGTTTTTAAAACACCTTAACCTAAGACATCCTTAACTGATAATAATAACACATTGGTATCGTGATACACGTGTAAAATGTTGAATCAAAAACTGATTGACAGAATTAAAAGCACATCAAAAATGAGTTCCTTTCCTTTGCCTAATCTGATTTTGACAGTGCATTTGAAATAAGTTACTAAGAGAACACAATCCTCGTAACGCTGAGTTGAAAAATGTATTCGATTGTGCGCATTTAAATTGAAATAAGAGTAAAAATCGCGTTAGAATACCTTAACACACAGACCATTAATTGCTATTAATACATGGTTATCGTAACACCATGTTTGTTTAGTGTTGAGACAAATGATTTAGATCCTTAATTGCTATTCATACATGGTTATCGTAATACACATGAAAATTGTCGAAAACATGATTCGGAGAAAAGCACGACAAAATGAGTTCCTCTTTGTCACGGTAGTCGGATTCTGGTAATGCATTCAAAATACAGGTGACTAAGAAAGGCAAAATTCATGTGACGCATTGCTGAAAACCCTCTCGTTAGTGCGTACTCGTATTGAATTATGAGCATAAGAACATAGGAACTAGTGATACGAGTGTGAGGGATTGATGTTAGAAGTAAAATGGGTAAATTTGATCTATTTTGCGTCTAGAACTATGAGGTAAGCAGTTGGGATTTGATACAATTTTTCACACGGACGCATCATCTACTGTGCCAAGTGGAGAGCTTCGGAAAGAACATAATATTCACTCTAACAAAATAAAAAAATTTTGTGATATTTCTTATGCTGATAGTGCTGGCGTAAAGAGTTCATCGGAGTGAAAGACATGAAAAGGATTGTTGTACAATGCTAGCCGTGACATTTTCAACATAGGTGGAGCCGTACAAAAAGTTAACTAGCCAAAATAGTGTTATCATGATGTATTCACGAGAGTAAGAAAGTAAGAAGAGCAATTTAAGACCAGAATAAGAAGATAAAAAAATAATTATATTAATGATGTTTTGTAAAATTATGAAAATTCTTCGGAACCTTGGCCCTTTTTTTTACATGTTTTAATGAAACGAAAAAAGAGAAAAAAGATGCTAAAGTACCCTCACATTAACATCCTTTCTTTGCGGTAATTAATTTAGTTTTGAAAATGCTAATAAATATAAGTAACTAAGAAAAAAAATCTCTGTGCCACATAGTTTAAAACACTCTTGTTAGGGTGTGCGTATATCGCATTATCAGTCCATAACATGTGCAGCATAGCTGGAGCAATACGAAAAGTACCTACCGAAAATGATTTCGTCTTAATGCGCTCACGGTCGTAGGAAAGTAAAAATTGCAGATGAATTACGTCGCGCGATCAAATGTTTCAATATGAGCGAAAAAGGCTTTCAAATACCTTGAAATTTAGACCATGACTTGAAATCTACACATGGGGGCCATAATACTTATACCAGTTAATTTCTAAACAAACAAATGGTTGGGAGAAAAGCACGTTTAAAATGCATTTCCTTTCTGTGCGTTGGTCTGATTTTGACAATGCATTTTATTAGAAATGGTCCAGAAAACATTGTGCGTGTGATGCATTGTTGAAGACACTTTTTTAAGTGCACTCCCATGTTGAAATCTGAGCTCACAAACATGGGAACTAGTGAGATGAGGGATTATGGTTGAAAGTAAAACGGATAGATCATTAGAGGTTATTTTACAATGTTTCGTATCGGCTAGTAAGCCAAATAACTGGCCCGGACAAAATGAAATATTTTACAATTACACAAAAATTAAATTTCAAATGCTACTAGCATTGGCACAAAAAAGTTCACCGGATTCAAATAGATGAGAAGGATCGTTGTACAATACCAGCCATAACATTTGCAACACTCCTGGGACAAAACGAGAAAGTCAAAACTGGCTAAGATGAAATGAAATATTTTACAATAACACAAAAATTAAATTTCATATGCTACAAGCATTGGCAAAAAAAAGTTCACTGGATTCAAATGAGAAGGATCGTTGTACAATACCAGCCATAACATTTGCAACACTCCTGGGACAAAACGAGAGAGTCAAAAACTGGCCCGGATAAAATGAAATATTTTACAATTACACAAAAATTAAATTTCAAATGCTACTAGCATTGGCACAAAAAAGTTCACTGGATTCAAATGAGAAGGATCGTTGTACAATACCAGCCATGGCATTTGCGACACTCCTGGGACAAAACAAGAAAGTCAAAACAACCTAAAATAGTGTGGCCAAAGTATACTCAAAGAGTGTAAGGGACGGCACATTGTCACACAATATTAACTAGAGCATTTTAGGAAGGGAATAAGTTCTACATATATATATACACACACACACAAACATATATATATATATCCATACACATATATACACATATGCACACATAGGAGCGTCACATGTGAGTACATACATGTACTTAATGTTCGCCCACAAGTAATCATATTGCAAATGCATAGTACAGATATGTCTTGATTGTTGTATGATGTAATGAAAGATAAGATAATTTGCACTAAAAATTTATGACTTCTTTTCCGGTACGTACTGCAGTTTACACTTGTGTAGACGCAAGATAGAGAGCTATTTTAGTTTGAATTCTCTAAGTGTTTGAGGGGTTTTGATGCTCTGGGGGAGTTTATTCCACAGTAGGGCGCCTGATACTGACAGAGCTTTCTGCCTGATGTTAGATGAACGGTATTTGATTAAGACATCACGTCTTCTATTCGGCTTTAGGTTGGTGACGCTAGGGGAATGTAATTTCACTATTTCAGCATAGCTATGAGGAAGATATAAAGAAGAGAATACGTATTGGGCTTTGTGCGCCAGAAACCTCTCCCGAATAGGAGCCCAGCCGAGCTTATTCGGAAGAGGTGTTACGTGATCATTCTTTTTGAATTTACCTTTGCATACAACCTTAGCTGCAAAATTCATGCATTTTTGTAGATCTTTTTAAAGATATTTCGGTATATCTCCCCATGCCAGGCTGCAATAGTCAATACGTGATAAGGCCAAGGATTGGATGGCCAATAGTCTAGATTCTTCGTCAAGCATACTTTTTATACGATTAAAAACATTAAAGTCCCGTGAATAGCGTTGCAGGTTTTATCAAGGTGAGATTTGAAGGACATGTCTCTATCGAACCAAATACCCAAATTTTTTACTTTTTCTGATAGGTGAATTTTATCATTTCCAACAGTAAGAGTTAGATCCAGATTTCGAATATTTTTTATTGCATCTTTTGACCCAAAAACAATGAACTGTGTTTTACTCGCGTTTAACTTGAAACCATTTTGGTCATACCACGACTTGAGGCTGATCATGGTGATAACCAGCACCAGGCATAGAAGGCACTGTTGTGACCATGAATATATAAGATGACAGCACAAAAACGTTCAGGATGAGTACAAGCTTATCAGGCTATAGACTCATATCGTTGAATTGAACTCGCTCTATCATGCGACGGCAAGTTTCAGTCCCAAAATCCCAACGTTTAGTGATGCCAATTTGATTTAAGTTTTGTTTTGCAGTGCATTTATGATGTTTCTAATTAGTAATTACAGTATTTAAATCATAGCATGACTGACCCTTTTCAATCCTTTCTTGATAACAACTGCTTGCACGTGAAAATTCGCACTGTAGATTTTGAACGCTCTCAATAAAATAAATGAATCTAACAATTTCGTTTCATTCATGTATTAATCTAAAAAAAGGATTGAGCTAGCCTATACAGTACTGGCACACAGGACGTGTCGATCTCGTCGCTGAACGTTGAATGTATGATGATGTTGATGAGCTCGACTTCGTAAAATCTTTTCGTTCTTTCTCATACAGAACAGTAGTAATCAAATAACATCCAAATTATGCTTCTCTTCGAAAATCCCAAACTAAAGAGCATGGATCTTGATAATGTGTTTACGGATATGACTCACAACTCTGGTAAAATTCCACATTGTACAAAATTTCTACCTTGAATCCCCTTAGCTGAAATGTATTAACGAATAAAGGTAATCTAGCGCCCATAAAATATTACGTAAATAAATTTCATTATCATGGTAACGATATGGATTTTAATCTGAAAAACTTTAAATCGTTCATTCGCATCACTCCCCTGTCCTCTTCTTCTTTTCATGACACTACTGCTAGTGCTGAGACAGGAATTGTTTTCCACGCTGTACCACTGTGGTGGTAATAATTCAGCCGTATTCTCCTCAAAACTGGGTGAAAAGCAAAACAAGAGAACATGTCTTTAGGCTTTGTAAGATAATACGCTGGCGACATTATCGCCTGTACTGTCGACTGTCTTCTTCAGGGGAACGAACTTGAAATTTCATCTTTGCAGCGAAAGTTGCATTACATATAGAGAGCTCCTTCCAATGATTCGGTCCCTTTCACAGTGAGCATCGACTTTTCAACGTGAGGATTAATATGCTAAAAACACGAATGAATTTATCAAACCAATTTCTTATGGAAAAATAATGTTGATAGTTCTAACTTCTAAGTGCATCTTGCTGTTTGATAAAATATAATAATATGACTTAGCTCCCTCTGAGAGCCAACAGGTATTATGTTACTGGAACTACTTCATGACGTTTCAATCATTGCTCTTATGCATGAAAAATAAACAGATGAAAAGATATTCGAATAGATATTTCATGAAATCTAGATCGAATTTTTTTCCTCAAAAATTACTTCAGAACAGAACTCTTTTTTTTTTTTGCTTTGCAGTCATCAAATCAGTCACCGTTAATATTAATCAGAGCTAATGCTACCCTCCTTCTCGTTGTACATAAAACCTAAACAATAAATTTGAATGACAGGCATTGTGCAGCTTATTTTCCAAATAGAGACTTCCACATGGATGGACATCTGTGAACTTAAAAGTTGAAAGAACTGACAAACACTGCATTGAACAGCAAAGCTGAAAGCAAAATAATCTCCTAATTTCTCAGATGATCATATATGAGAAAGTAGTCCTATATTTTAGAAAGTCGTCGTTACGTAAGCTCTAATTACTTTACGTAAAATAGCAGAACAAGTAGTCGGGTATAGTTGTATGAACATGCGTGTCGCGGTCGAACACCTCGCCACTCACAGGACCGGTGATGCACGCACTTTGTACGAGGATTTTTATAATTTTCTTCATGCCCAGGGGAATGACTCGAGTAAAATCAGTTTTAAGGATGATATAATTTATACGCACGAAGTTAAATAAAAGGTAAAATACTCATTGAGTGTAATTCTTTCTAAATAAAATGTAGAACGGGATTGCGAAAATGTCTTGCGAAGTAAATTTTGTGGTTCGTCAGGGACATTAATAGAAAATGTAAAGAATAAAATACAAAAACCACTCACTCAGAGAAGAATGAAGCAAAGAATATGTCATTCACGAATCTGTAGAGTTGGGCTTTAAATCGTTAATTCCATTATATTTAACTAACAAAGTAAGGATTGGTCGGTTAAGTTGAATATTCAAATAATTTTGAAAATCATCAGCTGACCCATTATATTCCATTGTATTCAGTTTTTGTTAGCTCAGTTCCGTTAACTTAAAAAAAATATATATACGCAGAACTTGCAAACGTTTGAAAGTTTATTATCGGATTTTGAACATGGAAATAGAGTCCAGACATAATCTAAATCAGTCCTGCTAAAAACGTTTAAAACATTCGAAAAAGAAAAAAAAAACAGTTTATTTCTAATAAAGATGGTATATCATTGGTTTCTAAAATATCTTTAAGTAAATACACTTATATGATGCACACACTCATATGTGTGTATCATAAAAAGTGTATTTACTCGCAAGAAATAAGTTACTCGCATGAAATACTTTAAGCAGGACCATAACGGAGGCGACAAAAACCAGAACGGAGCCGAGGAGAATCCAAAAGCCAGAGCGCTGAACTCTCATTCAGTTTCATCCGGAAGGAGAGCCTGCAGCAAAACGGTGTTGGCGGACGTATTCCTGTCGCGTCTACGTTATACTCGACGAGGAGAGCACGGCCTCTTTGTGCTCTTCCAAGTTGTTGGACGCTCTTCGGGCGACGGGTCCCGAGTCATACCACACGCTTGAGACCCTGTCCGATTAATCCGTCGATCGAATGGTAGACGCGTATCGGGGTCGAAGATCAGGGGAGTATCCGAGGGCGAAATCTTCGAACTTACACCAATGTTCGAGTGCGACAACATTCCCGATACAAAGAAAGAAGTGGCAACTAGAGAGCGCGTAGAGAGGACCCCAGAGATAGCTCACTTCACCCCTTATTTCCTGCCTCCTGACAACAAAGCAGAGGTTGCAGTGCTTCTCGGGACGGACAGCGAAGACATATTTTATAGCCACTCCTACGAACATCGTCAAAACTCAAAACGCCCAGTTCGTCCATCATACTGCCTTGGGTTGGGCCGTGGTAGGCAAGGTAAACGACATCACCAGCTCATCAGTCACACGAAGAAAAAAGTTCAGCCGAAAACACTCACGAACATCTCAACGCTAAGATCTGCTTCGGGCCGTCTTCGGAACAGGACATGTTCGTCCAACAGCCCGACGACGAGATGCCTGGTTTGTCCCACGACGACCGCAAGTTCTTGGAAGCGATGGAAGAAATAAAAGTGAATAGCGAGAGACAGCTGGAAGCGCCACTGCCGCTGAGATCGCTCGACGTAGGACTGCCTGACAGCAGAATCACCGTGCTCCGCCATCAAGAGAATACATTGTCAAGGCTAAAAAATGAACCGGCAAAGCTACAGCAGTGCCTCGATGCCATGAAGAAAAACCTCGACATGCGTCACGTCGAGCAGATACCTGTCATGCAGCGAAAGGAGTCAACAGGACGGCCTCATCTGGTATATTCATATCCAATGGTGGGCACCGAAAAATTTTGCGATAAAGCGATAACGATAAAGCAATCATTTTTTCGCTAAGTCCTAAAACGATAAAGCGATAAATTTCCAAAATACCGTAGAGCGATAAGCGATAAATCCTGCGATAAATTTAAAATTACTTTATTTATGCCACTTATGCATTTAAATACCTCTTTTTACGCTTAAAACACCATATATTACTTAATAACTGTCCTCTGGCTCACTGCCTATGGACATTGGAGAGCTCGAGCGGGAGATGGTGAAAATGTTCACAGATCCTGAACTCCCGGAAATGTTCCGCTCCCTTTCCTGAGTCACATCACTGCTGCTGGCCTTTAAGCCGAAAAAGTCTTCCACTGTCATCTTGCATGACATCTTGAAAAACTCACTAATCATTAAATTCACCATTCTCGAACACTGAACCGCGCCCGCCGCTACACTAATTAATAACGTAATATAAAACGCAAAAACCACAACGATTTCCTGAAAAGGAAAAGTTATAACACAAAATCGCACAACATTCGTACGAACGGGATGCACGCGCAAGGCGCACCTCAAAACGCAAAAAATATATACAACAAATATATATTTATTAAATGTTTAGTTAATATAGCAATATACAATACGAATTATGTATATATAAGGTTTAACACAAGAAAAAGTTTTCGATCGCTGGTAGCACTATGAAATACAGAGCTGAGATCAGATACGTCCAGTTGGGGGCTGCTATTCAAAGAAACAGTGACAACTAAGGTTGCCAGATTAAAATTTCCATAATAAGCCAAATAATGTCCCAAAAAGGCCAGAATTTTTGACGCCAGTAAGACTGGAAAAAGTCAGATTTCGGATATTTGGTCTAAAGAAGGCAATCTGGCAACGCTGGTGACAACAGAAGCGCGGGCCGCCAGGCGCCTGGCCGTATCAGTTTGCCGCGAAACAATGAGCTTTTAACCTCACGCCGCAACGGCTTTTCGTCTTCTACTTTATCGATGGATTTATCGCCGGGAATTTGAAAGCAATTACTTTGCCCAGTCCTGCGATAAATTTTCAGTTTAAGCGATATTATCGCTTTATCGTATTATTGCTTTACTTATCGTAACGCCCACGACTGTTTATATCTTTCCAGAAGTTTAAGAAAATAAATCCAAAGTGAGGCTGCATGGTTTTTGACAGTGGCGCCACGTACCAAGGCACAAGCCTCAACACGTGCCTACTATCAGGACCGGACTACAACAATTGTTTGCGAGATGTGCTCACTAGGTTTCGGAAGCATAAAATCGCCCTCGTTGCTGACGTTGAGAGCATGTTCCACGCCTTCCACGTATCTCCGAGTCACAGGAACCTAATGAGGTTTTTACTCGCGGGCCGACAACGACCCTCGAAAGGCCCTCGTGTCTCATCGAGCGCGTGTAAAACCAGCAGCCCCGCTGTAGCAACAATGTGTCTGCACCGTGCTGCCGAAGGTTCGGTCTGTGAACTGCACTTCGGAGACGTAGAACACCTCGAGGCGGCACAGGAGTACGGAACATCTCACCTCTACTGCGACGATAGACTCGGGACTGCCCCAAACCCTCTCAAAGCCATCGGCATCTTACGGACAGCAAAGTACCTCCTTGTGTATGTACCAAAGTACCTACACAATATTATGTCTAACTCCATGGAGGTCCTCAAGGCCTTCCCCCCGAGCGAAAGAGCAACAGGGGACGACGTCGATTTGATCGCAGCCTCTACCCATAGCACCCTCGGTCTTTCGTGGAACATTGCCAGCGACTGTTTCATGTTGAAGATGAATATACCAGATCACCCCCACACCAAGCGAGGATTGTTATCCGCAATCAATTGGAACTGCGATCCCATCGGCTTTGCTAGTTCACTCATGTTGGGTGGACGGCTCATCCTTCAAAATCTGCTCTCCTAAACTGACAGAGCCTCTAGTCAAAGAACGTTGGATTGGGACGAACCCTTTTCAAGCCCCACACTTCAATCGTGGACAAGCAGTTGCCGACAAAGCGTTGGCTCCAGAGCCTCCAAAGCCTGAGCGAACTCTCAATGCCAATATGCTTCCTCCCACAAGACTCGGGAGGGGACGATACTCAAACTTTGCACATCTTCTCGGATGCCTCACAGGAGGCTATTGGGTCCCTATATATCCCTACGAACGACAACCACTAACGGTCACGCGCACGTCGCGTTCGTGCACGGAGAAAGCAGAGTGACTTCAAGAGTGGCAACCTCCATCCCTAGGTTGGAGTTGTGCACTGCAGTGGGAGCAGTAATGTCAAGCACGCAAAGAATGCAGAAGCTGAGATGGAAACCATGCAGCTCAGGAGTACTTCTACTCGGACAGGAAAGTTGTGCTGGGTTACATCAGAAACAACTCGACGAGGTTCAGCCGTTAAGTTTAAAGAAGAGTGAACATCATCCATCAGAGCAGCGACCCGTCTCAATGAAGCCACGTCGACACTCCATCAAACACTGCCGACCTAGCTTCGAGACCCACGGATCCTTCGAGGTTAATACAGACGGCATAGCTCAAGGGCCCTGCATTCCTGGACGATGGTGTGGTCTCTCCCTCTTCCACCTCGGCTTGTCCGGCAGATATCGAGGCTCTTCTTAAGTTCGAGAAAAAGGCCGACGCACAAGTTTTTCGATCGGCAAAGGACAACACTGAATTTACATTCTCTGAGCTCTTCTCAAGATTCAGTTCGGGGTCAGCCATTCAGAGGATCGCCGCCAGGGTAGTTGTTATGTCACAGAAGTTACTCAACAGAGTCCTTCATAGAAAAACTAACCAGAGCAGCCGCATTACAGTTGCCGACCCTCAAGCGTTGGCACACAATACTCTAGTTCTGGAATCCCAAAGTCCATCTTCTCAATTCTCTTCAACCAACTACGTCGGGATGGAAGCATAGAACCCAGACACAAGCTTTTCAGTCCAACGCCTTTCGTCGACCATAACGGGCTGATCACGGTGGGAGGTCGCCTCGCAATTTCGGATTTCCCAGAAGACATCAAGCATCCATTGCTACTCCCCTTTAGTCATCCTATCAGCGTCGTTGTTATGATGCATTACTATCAGAAGACAAAGCATCAAGGACGGCACGTCACCCAATCCAATATTCGAGAAGCTGGGTTCCACATCAAAAACGGCCGGAGAAGTAGCTTCTACAGAAGCTACCTCGGAACTGCACTATCTGCCAGCGATTGAGGGCCTCCTATACTACCCCACATATAGACGATCTGCCGAAGGAACGTTCCAAGACAGCGCCGTCCTTCACTTCCGTGGGCTTCGACGTCTTCAGCTACTGGATGATAAAAAAAACGGGTGCCCCACACGACAACGCCGAATTTACATACTTTGAGGTCTTCTCAAGATTCAGTTTGTGGTTAGTCATTCAGAGGATCACCGCCCGGGTAGTGGTTCTGTGACAGAATTTACTCAACAGAGTCTATCATAGAAAAGCTAACCAGAGCAGTCGCATCGCCTGCACCGGTTTGCCATGCCTGGTGCAGCGTGGAGGATTGCTTGACGTGGCAAGTGAGAGTCGAGTGGTTTGGCATTAGCCCCATTGTGAATTCTTACTCACATCAACACCCATTTATGAGTTGCTTAGTAGAGATCAGTGGTCTAATGGCTCACACTCAGCAACCGTAACCTTAACTATTGCAATGGATATCTAGGTGGTGATGTGACTCGCAGGATGATATCCCTATGTTAAAGGCATAATCAGTTCCAAAATCTTTCCCACAGGTAAAGTAAAATTAATCCCCTTCGGAAAGATATTGTTGTGAAATAGAAAACCAATCTATTATTTCTGTAGAGCACCACCCCCTATATCTTGTAAGGACAGTGTTCCCTCTCTACTTCGCGGATCCTCTTTCGCAGCTTCACCCCTTTGCGGGCTCGGCCGACCTCTACATATCTATAAAATAATAAACATTAAACCTAAAATCTAGCATTAAACGCCATTAAAATGTTATATACATATATATTTAAGGGTGCAAAGATAAAAAACAAGTATATTTTGAGATTTAAACATGGTTTTAAGTTTAAAATAGTGTAAAACCGAAATAGAGTTGTGATGCCACCCGGCTAAGTGGACACAAACCCCCGAGTTTAACGGGCACAAAGTCACATAAATAGCCTAACCCNAGGCTTTTAAATATTGCCTTACTAAGTCCGCAGAGGACCTCAGCTTTGAGCAATGGCTGGAATTTCGACAGAGTAAAGTGAAATAGAGGTAATTATCACATATGACAGAAATGTCGGAAAATTACCTCTATTGCACTTTACCCTATTTCGGTTCTCCTCCTGAAAAACTAGTCTGTGAATTAATTAAAGTCGTAATTCAGTAAGCATTTTCCTGGAGTAATTTACGTTGTCATACTGATTAGCAAAGCAAATATTGGTTCATTTGCTCGGTACAAGGACTCAATTCCCGCGCTCATGCGCTCTACTGTTGTGTATAAGTATAGTTGTGCGCAGTGCGCACCGGTGTACGTCGGAATGACCTCGCGCAATATTTACGCAAGAGTGCCAAAGCACGGCGGAAGGAGTTTCCGCAGTGGTAACTGGTTGGCTCTTCCTCCTCATTCAGCAATACGCAGCCACGCCGAGAAGTGTAGTGCAATTATTCGTAACAGGGATTTTAAAACAATTGACAGTTCTTTCCGTGATTTTGACCTTAGAATTTTAAAATCTTTGCATATTTTTAAGGAAAAACCTATTTTAAACAACATGCTTAGCTCGTATCCCCTTCAGATGGTTAATGCATAGTTGTCCTTTTTATTTCGTATATTTTGGAATTTATTATCGATTGTGTTTTCATGCTTGCGTTAGATTGATTATACTTTGTATTTTAAAGAACTGATGATGGAGCTGGTCTCCGAAACATCTTCGATTTTTTTGTTCTTTCTTTTGAATAAAAATGACTAATTTAGATAGCATTTTCTTCGTTTTTTAATTTCTAGTGAATTTGCGATTTAAGCGAAGTGAACATCTGTTCACTTTGCCATCTCTCGAGGACATTTTATGTTAAGAGAATTTTTAAAATCCGATTTGTTCTTACGCCTCTCACGCATCAACTTTTATTGAAATGAACTGTTTTTCTTTCTTTTTTTGTATTCAATGATGTGTGAGCTGCTCGTGGCTTGTAGGCTGGCGTCTCGCTGGGACACTGCCATTTCTCCTTAATTGAGGTTTTGCCCGGTGCCTGAGTTGCAGCTAGGTTAGCAGTGAGCAGCCCAATGTTTTTAGTCATCCCACCTCTCTGTGTTCAATGTGTTGTGAACCGCTCTTAATTTACTACCTTGCGTTGATTTAGCAATAATTCACGTGTACATGTCAAATTTTCAAGCACACGAGCCGAGCTCTGCACACACATACTTGCCTGTCAGTGTACGCCATGAGCTATCTTGTATCGTGTAGTTCTTGCAATTTTTTCTGTTCGTATAGCCACGCTACTCGTGTGCAGGGCTCAACTGATTGTCTTGCAAACCCGATCTGAATCTGTGTCCGTTGCAGAAAAATGTCTTGCTTAGACTAGCAAGTGGTCAAATACTTCCTGTGTCATGCTCAGCTTTTCCCAAACCTAACGATACCCTTATGCAGTTTACGGTAACTTCGGAGAAAAATGAAGAAGCGAAGAGTACAATCACTCTTCATTCAATCTTCATCGAAAATCCGTTATTCAAACTCGTAATTCGAAGACAGACATACAATCCGAAAGCGAGCCGATAGAATCAAGCATTGTACGTCACCGTCAGAACCTCTAGTGCTGCAGTTGAACGTCCTTTTCTTGAGACCTTGATTTCAGTCGAGATGCTAATCTTCATGACGAGAAACATGCATCTTGTGAACAAAACGAAGGAAGAAATGAAGAGGAAAAATTAAATGATGCGAAGAGCGTGTATTCCAATTTATTTCGGTCATTTCATGTAAATTTTTTTGTTCATAATATTGAAATAATTGTTAACTGTAAACTTTTAATGATAATTTTTACAAGAGTCTTAAGTCTCACAGACGACCAAAACCGATCATTTTATAATTTTTTATACATTTTTTTCGGGTAGTTTGTAGTAATTTGGGTATCAGTTAGTTTGCTTCTTTTTTAAGTTAAAAAAAAGTGTTGACGGATTACTGTAAACATCAGTAACATAGGAAAAAATTAACAAATCAACGGGCATCTATTTAATTGTTTGACGAACGGATTTGCAGTTCACGAAGTTAACTTTTCAATTAATAATTTTCTCCCTTCCTCCCACTCCGCATCTGTAATGTCAAATAATGGCTTTTTATTGGTAGAACTACGGGGAAAGTTTATGTTATGTTAGACAGCTAGGCAAAGAAATTGCGTGCTTAGACGGAATGTAAAATCGAGTATTTTTTACTCAAGTATTACAAGTATTCTGACATTGTTACCCAATGAAGCATTTGATTCGAAAAGAACTTCATATTCATATTTTTCACTTGAAAGCTAACCATTCTGTAGAATTGCTTGCTCCCCCCGGCAATTCCTGATCAGTTCAGTCCTTTTATTGAAAACTGTGGTGAAATAGTGACGTAGAACGTGAAAGAAGGAAAACAATTTCTGTTAATGTGGCACGTTGTGAAACTGAGTGAGTAAAATGTGATACCCTGTACAGGCCTGAAACAATAGACCTCTATGAGGGCCATTTCGCCAAGCCTGCGTCCACACTCCTTCCTCCCCCCATCCCACCCTCTCCTCCACGCCTCCCAACTCCTCTCAAGCCTAGCTGTGGTCGAATGCAGCGCAGCCTTGCTAGCATATGATGTCCCTCTCCTTTGACCATCAAAAGGCGATGGTTTTGTGTGTTTCTGAGTCTAATTTCTTTTCATTTCTTGGCAGTTTCTTTTCATCTCATTTTAAAGGCGATGTCTCCTATTTTTCTACCCTTTACGAGCAGCATT
>JACJUY010003452.1:4891-66168 GCA_014220935.1 Platorchestia sp. MABIK
TCAGGTGAGGCGATGTTAGGTTGGGTTGGGTTGGTTTAGATGTGTCATTTGAGGGTTTAATTGTAATTGATTGGGTTATTGATTATATAATTGAAATTTTCACGAGATAGGTTTGGAGATTGATTGTTAAATATGAAAAGAGGCTGGTAGAATGATTTTTGAGGGGTCGAGTGTTGGTTTATGGTTAACTGAGTTGTTTGTTGGTAAATTGTTACTTGTACACCAAGTGGTTGTAGTGTCTAAAAGTTGAAGATAGAGCTAGAGTGAAGGATCTTGGATAGGTTGCTTTGTTGCTTGAGAGGATGGTGTGGCGATGTTATGTTGTTGCTGATTTGCTGTTGATTTGTTAAGTGTGTACTACTGTGGATTTGATGTAGGAAGTAGATGGTGTGGTGTTGTTGGTGTGTGTGTGTGGGTGTGGCGGTGTGTTGGTGTGTGTTTTTGTGTTGCTTTGGTGTGTGTGTCGGTGTGTTGGTTGTTGTTGTTGTTGTTGTTGGGTGGGAGTGGAGGGCGGTGTAGATGTCTGGTTCATCGCTTGGGATCATATATGTTCGTGTTAGAAATGCCTTAATTAACGGATAATTTACTTTACTTTCGCCTCCTGTAAAGGATCTCGTGTTATGTCATCTTGCGCATTGCTGATATTTCTGTACAATAGCGTATATTACGTAAATTGTTCATCCTATTTCCACGTGCGTGGTTTAATGTGGTCGAGATATGTATTCATTTTCCTCTGATTTTGGTCAATCCGGTAGTGATTTTTTCAACTTGATTAATTTCAAAGCAACCGCAAATCAAATTTCGTGTATTTTCTATGGGACAAATTGCAATTTAATATAGAATGAAAAATGCTTAAATTCATTTTTGTAGCTTATGCTTTACGTTCAGTTCATTTGAATGATAATCAATGTTAGAACATCACATTCTTTACAAATTATATCTAATCAAACACGCAATGCAGAAATCAATCAATCCGTTGAGAGTTAACCGTATTTCCCAATAAGCCAGTAGACATCGTGGCTTTCGAGTGAAACTTGGAGAGCAATCCTGCCATAATTTTTCTTGGAATGGGCGTTTCGTATAGAACACAATCAAGGATATTCGCGTGATCGCTTGAAATTTGCTCGTGGGAAGGATGTCGATGCGAATGCTTTGATGCGTTCATGGTTTTGTTCCCCGGCGTGTAATGGAGACTACGCCGCGCTCTATGGCGAACGTATGGGATCTTATGCTCCACTTGAGGTAATCTGATTGCAAGTTCTTGTCTTCGTTAGTGTAACCTGAGGAATTATTGCTCTTCAGTTGCATTCTTAGCTGCGCACGGCAGAACCGACAATACTTGCCGGAGGAATTAGCGATTTTCAGGCCTTGTTTTGTCTTTTTTTATTCTCTCTCATGATGGAAGCCTGCGAATAGTGCTGCTGAGCTTGGTTTAAAGTTTTCCTTTTCTTCATCTTCGTTTGCTCTGAACTTTTTCATTTTATTACTCGTCGACCGTTTTTTTTCTTGGCATTAATAGAAAAAGCGAACCCGAAAGGGAATTTTGTAGTAAAATGTTTCATATGTTAACGGAAACAGGGGTTATATTCCAGGTTAGTAATGATTCTCATCATCACAAAGTTAATAATGATAGGAAGAAAAGTAACTACCAATTGCTGGTATGATGCTTGCCGTAGTGAAGGTTCTTCACAGAAGTTGTAAGTGGAAGATTCTGTACTTTATTGACAGGATGCAGCAGAAAACGCATGGTAATCAAAAATGAGTTTGCTATTGTGGAAACTGAGCTAAACACAAGTAACTGCATTTAAAGTCAGGGACTTAATTATCTGTTGTGAGGGTTTCTGTACGGTTCCGCTTTTGTGATCTGAAGCTTGTTTGAGATGTGTAATGCAGCTGGAAGCATCAAACATGTGGTGATGAGCGCATCAGCAAATTAGATGGAAAATATTGCTCATGCCATGTCAATAAACTGGCAGAACTAAAAACAAAACGAATTTGTTGAGGAAGTTATTATGTTCGCTTTTCGCTGTGGTGCCCATAATTGGCTCTGATAAACGGTTCAAACCCCTCAGAGGATACAACTATTGTACCTATGGAAATTTGTGCTCTCAGGAGGGGAAATGTGAGGTCCCGATCTGAAGGATTGGTAGGCCTTATTTTTGTTGGAATGAAATAAATTTTTTGCGAACCTTCGTTTTTCAGGTTACTGCAGTCCCGTTTTATTTAACACCTCTAACTTTCTTTTTTAGCTTTTTCCTTGTTTCAAATGCTTCTTTCTTAACTGACATTTTCTATGTGAGAGGGAAGGGGGTCTTGTGTTTGACCACACCTTGTGTGTAGAACCCACTTCTCAACTTTGTGTTAAGTGGTGCCTTCCTCTATATTTTTTTGGGAGAAATTTGTTGTGGTTAGGGATGCTTAAACTAACTTATTTTTCAAATCGACATAGGTTTTGTTGAAGCTAGACAGTGGGATGAGAAGATAATCGCGAATATGTTACTCAATTTTCCCTGACTACTTCCACTGTAAGAGCGGAGAGAATGAGATGCGGCTTCGACTAACCTAAAAATAGAGCAATTGAGATTCAGGGTAGATCGATGTGGAATCCTTGACATCGGCAGGATCAAAGTGATCGCCAGTCCTGTTGAGAAGAGCATAGCCGATATTTATGTCCTTATTAATAGAGTACTCTACCTACGAATTCTTGAGTGACCGTGAACAGTGAGTGTAGCTGCTCCTCGTGAAGTGTGAAATTTAGAGGGATGTATTGCTATCAATTTGACGCGCTCATTGATCTAAACTTAATCCAAAAGCAGAGCATTATAAGACAGTACGTAAACTTCTCAGTGATCCAGTGTTTGAACATTGAGTTACGACGAAGATAAATGAAG
The DNA here is from genome assembly GCA_014220935.1 of Platorchestia sp. MABIK. Classification (NCBI taxonomy): domain Eukaryota; kingdom Metazoa; phylum Arthropoda; class Malacostraca; order Amphipoda; family Talitridae; genus Platorchestia; species Platorchestia sp. MABIK. The sequence goes on from JACJUY010003452.1 coordinate 7,783, forward strand.
ACACTCTGATAATGACAGTAGCTGCGAGCGATTTACTCATACTCTCCTGTACCAGGCTACGCTGGACTCGAAGTGTACCAAGGTTACCTTTCGCCGAAGAGCGCATCTAAGATGACTTGGAGACTTCTGTGAAGAGTTAGTGTAAATCAATTATAACAGTTCGAAGACAAATTGACACTTTTTTCTTTTGAGAAAACTTCCAGTATCATAAGAGAATAAACGAGTGGCATAAAATGTCTTACCGCTATTTTGTGAGGTTGTTTAAAAAATTACTGCCATAATATTGAATGCTCGCGGTAGGGGTAAATCCATTAATTTGATTACCCTGTATCATCTCGGGTAGCAATATAGGAACTCCAGCATTGTCCGGGCTCCTTGCCTGAATGGATCCTTGCACCCTGACCCCCTGCTGTTGACGCTGCCACCTCACCACACCGCCGGCACCGCTGCTGCATCGCCGGGCTCCCGCTACCGCACGCGTGTCCCGCCACTGCACCGCAGCGTTGTATGCACAAGCGAGCAGCGAGGTCGCGTGTCTGCTGACGCTAAGTCTGTCCTGGTCCGCTAATGACCACCCTCGCCGTAGCTCTTCTTTATCATCGTCTGACCCTGCTGTTGCTCTTGTTTCTTTCTCTCTCGACAGAATATTTGCCAAGACGCGCGCTTCCCAGAACTAACCCCGAACGTTTTTGTTTGACCCTCTAGGCCGCTCCATGGCCCTCTGTCCATTTATTCCTGGCTCCAGGTACGCCTAATGCTTTATGGACCCCCGGCTCACCTGAGTTCAGACGCGGTCATGGCGGTGGTCAGTCCTGCGTCATGAGTCATTCTTTGTCTCTCGACAAGGCTTTTATCTCGATTATGTTGGATAATTCTCTCTTTTTTATATTGAAGTTTATTGTTTTGAAATTTATGCAATGCGTTGAGGAAGTTTTTCATACTGAGCCGTGGTTAAATTTCTAATGTCGAACGATAGTTTACTGAAATTTTAGTGTTTTTATTGAGTGTGTGTTATTCACGCGCTACGTTCACGGAAAAATTATTTACTTATGTCACTAGGAAGAACTCATCGAGCTTGACTTGAGCGTTTCGGTGAGCTGATTATGGCGTGTGTTGCGGTCTTGGTATTAGGAGAATAAATTTTGTCAAGGAATTTGAAAACTTGCAGATAAAGGTTCCTCTACCAAGAAGTTCCAAATTGATTTTCTCCATTATTCAGCTAGGTCGAATTTACTAAAAAATCAGTGTTCAAAGTTGAATTAGATATTTTATGTAGTAACCCATTGATGCTGCTATTGCGTTGCTTAAATGAAGATGATTAACTATTGTATCGATGGGCTTATTAATACTCCCAGGGAACAGATGTGATGTCCCTAGATGAAGGTCGGGTAGGCTTACTATTTGTTGAATAGTTCTTTATCAATTATCTTTTTTCGGACCCCTCAGAGGGATACAATTATTGTATCCATGGGAATTAGATTTCCCAGGGGGAAGATGTGACGGCCCGAGCTGAGGGTTAGGTAGGCCTTCTTTTTGTTGAAATAAAATATTTTTTGCTATGTTAAGGACCACCTTTTTTGGTTCACTGCTGTCCTGTTTTTCAGCTCCTACTACTTTCTTCTTCAACTTTTATCCAGTTTCATGAACTTGTTTCCCAACTTACTGTTTCTATGCCCCTTCTGCAAAGATTCTGCATTCCCTAATAACCATACTAAATGGCGCCTTCCTCCTTCCTCTCTTCGATACGCTTTTTTTTTGTAGCGGTTAGGGAGGCTTAAACTGACCTATAATCTAATTTAATCAAATTTTTTCGGATGGTTCACTACCGCCACCTTTCTTCCAGCACCGATTACTTCCCTCAACTTTTATCTTGGTTCGTAAACTTTTTTCAGTCTTGAGGTTTTTATGCGTAAGATGTTAGGACACGCATCGATCTCATACTAAATGGTGTTCCCTCTTTCCTGTCCCAGGAATATCCTTTTGTGGTTAGGGAGCCTTAAACCAAATTACAGTTTAATGTAATCTCTCTTGCAAAACTTCTGGATTCTAATTTTTCTGTTTTGCTATAAATATTTTACGGAACTACTGAAATTTAATCAAAATGAAAAATTCTTCAGAAAAACTAGAAAACTTGACAGAACGATGACGGAGATGGCGATGGCATGGTCGGCAATTTTACCCCAATGCCAAATAGAAGCCGTGCTAGCCAAGATGTGATGGTGAAGCCAAGTAGTGGAGCTAGGCAGTTATCTGGTAAATGAAACCATCGGAGCGCGTTTTAGGGTAGCATCAAACAAACAGGACCACTAGCATGATACGGTGTTTTCAACGATTAAAAAACGAATCAGAAGAGAAGTTGAAACGACTAGGAAAGTACTACAAGGAAGAGTTGTTAAATTATCAAGTGAGACCAACCACTAATCTGACAAACAACGGCAAGAAATCATTCTACGAAGCCAGCAACTAGAACAAAATGTAACTGCTATGGAAGCCAATGTGAAGACAACTGAAATCAAACTAAGGCAACAAGTGAAACAAAGTGGCACTATAGTAAAGCGGGAGCTAAAGCGCTAGTCGACCCTTGAGAGCGGAGGAAACGAATGAGAAAAAGAACGGAGGCAACTATACTAGATTTCAGCTGTCGTAATTGACGTTATGGGTATCCACGCCTATGTCGCCATTTTTCATTAGGGTCTCGTAGTTGCTGATAGTTTTAGTGAAGAAAAAGAATGCTGAAATCAGTACCACTCCAATACCTATATTTTCGTTGATATCCACCACCATAACTTCCTCTATCGCTGTGAAGTAGATTGATGCTTGGCCGTGTCACAATCGTTTTTGATGCCATCTGCACTAATATTTTCTATTTATTTATAATACTAATGTTTCAAACGGCGGGCTTGCATATTTAAGGGGACGGTGCGGGGTAAAAAAAAGTCTGTAAGTTCTCGAATTTTTCTGAGGTATTTACCACAGGGGTAAAATGTTAGGACTATTTTTTTACTTGTGTGTTTTTTTCGTACCTGTACAAAAGCAAGATTTTGTTTGAAAAAACATGAAAAAATATGTGTTGCAAAAAATCCTTCTTCTACAATTTTGAACTTACAGAACAGGAAAAATATTTTCTAGATAGCTAATTGTCTTGTCTAGAGATCTGGTGCAAAAGTTTTTTGATAATTTGATTTTTCCCCTCAGGGGGATACAATTATTGTATCTATGGGAATTAGAGCTCTCAGGTGGACAATGTAAGGGCCCTAGCTAAAGATTAGGTAGGCTTTCTTTTTGTTAAAATAACAGGTTTTTGTTTTGTTACGGACCAACTTTTTATTCGGTTCACTGCTGTCCTGTTTTTTCAAGACCTACCACTTTCTTCTTCAACTTTGATCTTGTTTCATGAACTTCTTTCTCATCTTACCGTTTCTCCCCTCAGGGGGATACAACTATTGTATCTATGGGAATTAGCACTCCCAGGGGGAAAATGTGAGGGCCCGAGCTGAGAGTTAGGTAAACCTTTTTGTTGGAATAAAATGTTTTTTGTTATGTTAAGGACCATCTTTTTTCGGTTCACTGCTGTCCTGTTTTTCACCACCTACAACTTTCTTCTTCAACTTTGATCTTGTTTCATGAACTTCTTTCTCATCTTACTGTTACTGTGCCCTTTCTGCATAGATTCCACGTTCCCTCATCTCCATACTAAATGGTGCCTTCTTCCTTCCTCTCTTTGGATCTCATTTGTTGAGGATAGGGAGGCTTAAACTAACTAATAATAATAATAATCTTACCGTTTCTATCCCCTTTCTACATAGATTCCACGTTCCCTTTACTCCATACTAAATGGTGCCTTCTTCCTTCCTCTCTTGGGATCTCATTTGTTGGGGATAGGGAGGCTTAAATTAACTAAAAATCTAATCCAATTTGATTTTTTAAATTTTGAAAGTTTAATTTTTTCCCCCAAAACCGACCACTTTTTCCGCTTTTCGAATTATTTTGCTCATAATTTTCAACATGAATTGAAATTAAAAATTTTTTTGCACGTATCTCTAAATCTTTTTAATCGCTATTGATTGATATGCTTGTCATCCCTGTACCTTTAAAACTGTGGGAGAAGCAGCATTTCAAAAGTCAAAAAGGTAAGTTTTCATGAAAGCCATTTTTCTAAAGTTTATTTTTTCTTTCTTTCCTAATTTTTGGAGCGAGTCTTACCAGCAATTCTGTACCTTGAAAACTGTGGGGAAGGATCCATATCAATAGTCAATAAATGCAAGTTTCAGAACAGCGTTTTTTTAGCTCATTTTTTTCTTCGAGACAGACTAATTAATTTTTTAAATCAACTCAATTGCTTTGTAGCTCTTGAGTCCTTTCGATAGATATATTTGCCATTCCTGTAGCTTCAAAACTTCGGGAAGCGATTATATGTTAACACAGCAAGCTAAATAGCTGATGACTCAGAAGCAAACACTCAATTACACCATCATAATTTATCACTGAGTAATAGAATGTTTGGTTTGAGTACAAAGACATTTCAAGCAAGGCCATGAATGAACTCTCTTTCTATTCCCGTAGAGGAACACTCAAAACTGAATCGTAATAAAGGGGGAAGGAGGTCACCATCCATTGGCGCGCCCCATGGTCACGCTAGTGCGCGTCTTCTACCCCGTCTAGGAGACGAATCAATGGACGTACTTGATAGCCAATTATATCGTTGGATGCGCAAGAAAACTCTTTAGAAGATGAGTTCATAACCGAAAACCTACCATTATCAGGAAGTTGACCCGAACCGTGCCCTTAATAACGCCCTCAAAGGGAATATCGATATGGTTTCGTTGACCTCATCTTACTACTGGGAAAGTGAGGGAACTGATGAGTCGCTTCATCTGAATCATGCTAGGAAAATTTTTTCCACGAAACCGACACATAAAAGTGTGCCAAAGACAGTATCAAATATAGTATTTTGTCGCCCTTGTTAATGACATGGGCCCACCCGACGTACATTGGTGTGCCAGCCGTGACACGCTTAGTAGCCTATTTCACATGTTTCGCTGAGTCACATTAGCTTGTGAATACGCATATTGGCTGACAAAGTTTGAGAAATTAAGGAAAAGAATAGCTTGAGGATTTTTAGAGTGGATTATATTCCTTCCACACATTACAAAACTACTCATTTATCGAAAAATCGTCTACCATATGAAGCGTGAATGAATGATTTAATTTCCCCGATTACTTTAACACGTGGTTTGGGATGAAACTCTTACATGTACTAAGATTTCTGCGGGGAAGGTTTTGCGGTTAAACCTTTATGTGCAAGTTATTTTCTTAAAGAGAGTTACTAACCTGTACTCTACCTAATTTACCAAATTTTATAAATTTCACTGTTCACGTTTCTATTGCATCTAGAGGAACGAAAATGCATACAAATATGTAAAATTGAATTCTGAACATATTTTCTTCTTTGATGTTTGCAATAGAAAAAAATTTATTGTGCGAACATGAGAAAAAATGTATATACCTGCGCAAAACGTTTCTCACTCCACACTTTTTTACGTAGACGCGCGATTGTGGTATCCTTCGACGCGGAAGGACTGTAGGAACCTCGTAACGAAGAATTTTTTTGAATTTCGAATTATAAAAAAATTTATTGTTACATTTGTTCGAAAAATTCCTTCCCCAGGAAAATCCTAGATCAATTCTCTATTCTCAGCTTACACATTTATATTGCAACTACGTGAGCGAAAATGCATACAGATATGTAAAATTGAATTCTGAACACATTTGCTTATATGAAAACTTTCGATTTTTGCAATAGAAAATCGCAATTGTTGTACATGTGTGACAATATATTTTTTCTAGCTCGAAATTAAAAAAAAATCCTTTGTTACGAGGTAGGTACCTGTAGTCCTTCCGCGTTGTATGAGACCAAAATCACGCTTCTACGTAAAAAATTGTAGAGTGGGAAAAGTTTTGCACAAGGATATTTTTTTGTTTTTATTTTCGCACAGTCACTTTTTTTCTATGGCGAAAATCGAAAATTTTTAGAGAAGAAAATGTGTTCAGAATTCAATTGTACATATCTGTATGCATTTTCGTTCCTCTTGATGCAATAAAAACGTGAAGAGTGAAATTTGGAAAATTCTGTAAATTAGGTAAAGTGCAGGGTAGTAGCTCCCCTTCAGGTAATGAGCAATGCTTAAGTGTATTTTTTCCGAATTGTTTATGTTCCAGTATCTAAAAGCGCTATGTGTGAAAAAAAATGTCTGACTCCTTTGAGTGTATGTTAAACTTATTGGTGCAGACGCGACAATTAAACGTAGAATCTCAAGTTGTTTGAGAAATGTTACCTTGCATATTTTGAAATTAATTCATTTCGGGAGTGGGATAGCCCAGAAACTTCTTCCAGTACATACGTACACTGCCACAAAAGCCTTCGATCCTCCAGCGAGCGACGAAATAGCTAGGTGTATCAGCAGGTGTATCATAACGTGGTATCTCTACGGTTGTGATTGGGATCGTTGCCATATAATGACACCTCTAATATGTATTGTGCATGAAGTTGCTATCTTGTAAACCGGTCGGATGTAATTCAGTAGCATTGGATACAAAAATTTTTGCATGTTATCGTTCCATTAACTGTTACTTGCATTTTGTATGTAGGCGTTAGGTACTTTTTTCTGTTGCATTTCAGTCACAGAAAATGTAGGCGATTTATGTATTTTGTTACATTTGTAAAACTTGAATGTTGATAGAATACAAAAAATGGGGCTACCTTATCGTTAGTCGGTGAAGTTCTCTGGAATGTGTTCTACGTAGACTTGTTCTAATTTTTACAGTCAAGCTAACCCGGCCATCAATAATTTTTAAGAATTGTTCCCTTCTGCGTGATACAACTGATGTATCTATAAGAATTAAAACACACAGGGGTAAATGTGCGGTCTCGAGAGGAGAGGAGAGTTAGGTGGGCTTTTTTTGTTGAAATAGAATATGTTTTTTGTTTTAACACATTAACTGCGTTTTGAGACATATGTTTACGACTGGGTAAATTGCTCATGTACATATCGGCATAAATGAATAGCATTATTGTTTCATTAACATTTTTAAAATAGGTTTTAGCGTACGAGGTAAAATATCAGCGTGAGATATATTTTTCACACTTCTTAAAAAAGATAGAAATGTATTTGAGCAGTAAACTCGGTTTTTCCAACCAAACGTAACAACTGCTGAAACGTAGTCACTGTGTCAAGGCTCAAATTTTTTTATATCACCGTTTTCCTGTTTTGAGCACCTCTGATTTTTATACTTTAACTTCTATCTTTTTTCATGTCCTTCCTTTTGTAACTTTCTGTTTCTTTGCGTGTTGGAACTTGTTTGAGAGCACTCCTCATGCATAGAATTTGCGTTCCCTTGACTCAAAACGAAATGGTGCCTTCATCCTGTCTCTCATTGGAACGCCTTTATTTGCTGTTAGGGAGGCTGAAACTAACTTAAAATCTAATCTAATCTTTCAGGATTGGTCACCTTCCTTTGCCTCCCTTACTCCTAATGGGAGCCGTGAATTGTATTTCTGAATTCGATTTGTTGTATTCCAGACTGTGATGCCGGGGCGATGATAAATTCTGGAGCTGCTGACTTGACGGTCTCGCCGTCACTCGGAACTCTGTGCTCCTCGCATCGTTGTCACCTGGACACCGCCTCTGCAGGCACGAGGGCTGCTGACCAGGTGCTGCTTCTGCCGCCGCCAGTGCCGCCTCCGCCACCCAACTCCAATTTACCGGCCTTGGATCAACGCACTCTAGTTTCCCATGATGAGAACGTTAGGGCCTCTTCCAGTTTTCATACCGAGGGAAAACCTGCTCTTCAAAAAGTTGATCAGGAAATTCTGACGGACAATTTATCCTCACCAGCTGTTAATAATGTAGACAATATCTCTTCTGCTAATAGTTCCATCCAGGAGCATACTCTGCAGAAAGTTTCAAATTTTCATCATGCTGATCTCAGTTCATTTGTGGCTGTGAGCGCAGCGCCTTTTCCTCAGCAAGTGCGGAGTCTGGTGACTGAACGATTACCGTCATTGTCTGCTTTCACAGATTTGCGTGCAGGAACACAGTTGCTAACGCAAAAAGAGGGTGAGCGCACACGTGATAGTCGCTTTGGCAAGAATGGGTTGCTCGTGACTGGCGATTACGGCCAATCTCGTGCGTGTGATGATCATAGTTTGTCTTGTTCTTCCGCTGCGTTATCTTGTGTTACGACTCCTGAAAAATGTTTTTGTCCCGATTCGTTTATCCCATCTAGTCATCCATTAGGTAATTACATTGAGAAGCGTAGATGTGCTGATTCCCGCTTTAGAAGTGTAAGTAAAGAATGCAACGTCACACGCCAAAGTGATGTAAATTCTAAGGAGTGTCGTGTTTTGAAGAATCTCGGTGACAAGAATGTTGTTGACTCGTGCAGTAATAGTTCATCCTTGGACAATTCAATCCCTGCATCTTCATTACCATGCGCACCGCTGACCAACTGCGTGGAAAGGCGCCTATCTTCATCGCTTGTGGAGACGATGACTTCAAATGAAGACTGCATTGCTTCAGTAGCGCACGCTACAGTTCATGAGAACAGACTCGTCATGGAGGGCCCCCTGCTGGCGCCATCGACGAATTGCTCTCCCTTGTCGCCACACCTGCCTCTGAGCTCTGGACTGCCCGGCCAGGGCTCGCAGGACTCTGGCATCGCGTCTTGTGAGCCATCTGAGGAGGAACTCAGCTTGCCGCTCCTCAGCAGCCGTCGCTTGACCGTGAGTTTCGTTGTTTGACCGCTGTACTGCTCGATTTTTGCTTTTTTTTCCTGCACGTTCAGGAAAACGCAGTAGGTCTTACGCCATCATGATATGGATTGATCTTTTTTGTGTCTGCTGCATATAGTCTCGTGAACTCGAAGGACTGCGTGTGGGTATGGGAGTAAAAAGTAAATTCAGCTGAAAAAGGCCAAATCAAGCTGTCAGAAGCATATTGTGAGATAAACGTGTTTGTGTCTGGCTTTGTTATATTGTTCTAGCTTTTTTCTTATCCGCTTGATTTTTATAGAAACTTAATATAAGTGAAAATAGTTTCACTCGACATTATTTTATAATTTATTTTTCATGGAGATTTTACAGTTTCATATTTCAAGTACTTTTTAATTTAATAAGTGGCCAAACATTGAAAACCATTAACGAAACACAGTTGTCATTGGGAATAACGTCGATTTGGTATGTAATTGACTTAGAATAATTCACTTGTATTTGAGCATTTTCCCCTTTAAGCGCGGCACTTACATGTAAGCATTTTATGTCTGATTTTTTATATATATTTTTTTTAAATATCCAACTTGGTTAAATCACCGAAAAAAATTTCTGCTTATCGTATGCTGGCGTGCAGAGAGTAAGCAGGTTTGCTGAATTTTTAACGGGGCAGTTACAGATGGCGGGAATGGGCGGCAGCAGCAGCGACAGCTGTCAGTGGCTGGGATCGCTCGAGTCCGATGCTGCCACATCGGACCCTTCTGCCGTCACCCAGTCCATCACTTCTCATCAACTTCGCTCCTGCAACTATGGCGGTCTCGAGTCAACCTCGGTGAAAGGCTCCTCTGGTACTGAGCCTAATTTGGAAGTCTCTTGTGATTTCGGCGCAAACCGTGCATCGACCTGTTGTGATGGACACAAAGAGAGGCCGCCATACCGTTTTCTTGATCAAGTGCTAGCTCCAACAAGTGTGGATTTTAAGATATGCAATACTGAGTTGGAATTCTCTGGCAAAGAACCTCTAGATGAGGTAAAGAGGAATCATTCTCTTTACGACAAATGGTGTTTCAAGCAAGATCACCTTAATAATGTTGAATTATTGGAGAGAGAAAACGTAAATAAGCTTAGAAAAAATTCTTCCGTAGCACTGTTTGAATGTAAAGGTTCGCTTACATACTTGGACGTGATCGGATGCGTGAACGATTCTTGCGGTTCTAGTAGTAGTCCTCATTTTGCTAGTGTTGACAGTCAGAAAATTTCAGCTGATGAATTTATCCTTACAAATTATCAGCAATGCAATTTGTGTAAACATGGTATCAGTGTGTCCACTTTAGACTGTGATGAAAAGTGTATTTGCATTAATGCCAATTCAACTAATAGTTTTGAAGCCAAAATTTTAAATTCACCGTCACGTAGAATATCCCAAGAATCGAGTCAGGTATCCAATCCTGCTCTGACATTTAGAACAGATTCAGTATGTTTGCATCACAAATATTTACCTTTGCAACGTACCTCGAGTGTTGTAAACCACAAAGCTTTGTCTTGTTCATTAGTTCACGAAGCTAGAAGTTGGTGCCCTTGTCATGATCATATCTATGCAAAGAGCAACTGTAGCTCTCATATCTCTGAATATGCGTCTTTTCTTACTGATAAAATTTTAGGTCAAGCTTTGAAGGAGATCTTCATTCCTGTTGATATAACCTTGGAAGAAATTCCTTCTGAACATCCTGGAAAAATTGGACGGCTCGCTTGTTCTGTGAAGTCTCCCAACCTTCGTGCCTCTGGAGTTACTATAGTTCAGCGTGACGTTGATTCTACTGACGGGAAAGTTCCCGGTGCATCGGCTCAACTTATGACTGGAGCGCCTAATGAATACGTAACTCAAAACCTGGCACCTAGAATAGCTGACGGTGCCCATGGCGACCTAAGGAAGTGTGCTGGAAAATCCTTGGTTCATCACCATCGACGAACTCATCGGTCATTGAGTGCCACCGAATTAAGAACCACAGATAGTAAGAGACTTTTTGACGTCAGTTCTCCTTTCAGAAGCAATGAAAATTTCCTGAGCTTAGACAAGATTGGGAATCATTCGTCGTTGACAAATGAGTGTGATCGCTTTGGCACTCCTCACCCACTTGAGTGCTGTGACGATGTACCACAAAGTGTTCCAATTTCTAGTCAGTCTCATAATTCTATTTCTCTTAGGAAAGATAGCCCTTCTTTGAAACAGAGCTTTTCCATGTCTTTTGAACCTTCATTTAGTGTTACTTCTAATTCATGTACTGCTTCTTCGCCTTTATTAGACGAGACAGGTCGGTTACCTTCTGGTCAGAATTTGAAGTGTTGTGAATCTCCTACCTTAGTACTTGAGCGTCATTGCTCTCCTTCAGAAATTTCTTCGTTTGAATGTAGAATTGAAAGTGAGCGAAACGTCCGTCCGTGTGATGATACAGAGGACGACAGACGGAGTTCTCCTGCTATCGGCCGTCCAGCTCGTTTACTGCGGGATGCAAAAAAAGTGAGAGAAAGTGGCGATGATGAAGATTACTATCCTAGGGAATTGTCAACTTCTGATTATAGCGATAAACCTTCGCGTAAGTCTGCAAGAGTAAATAAGCCTTTAACGGATTTTTATCCCAATTCTAGTCAAAAGAAAAAACGGAGACTAAGGACCCGCCGTAGGTCGTCAGCAGGTCGCAACCGAGCGAGCAAAACCTTGCAAGAGAGCAGAGCTGGGAGGCGGTCGTCTCGCAGCACAGGAGTGATCCCTGACCCTGCCGATGTTTACTCACAGCCTGTGGACTCCATTGCAGAGGCGACTATACTGCAGCCTCGCGTCGTGATTGCGTCTCAGCCACGACGGTTGAGTCATCGTAAACATCGCATCACGAGTTCAGCCCTCACCGTTGCTCTGCCTTTGCTCAATTCGTCGACCATCGCAGGCTCAAAGAACGGGCCTCTAAAGAGTGCTGGTAACGAAGCTTTTGCTCGCACTGCTCTTCCCAAGCTTAGCTCACCCAAAAAAGGGACCAAAGAAAAGAATTCTCGGAAGTTTTTGTGCCGCAGAACTCAAAAGTGTCAAGTTCCTTGCGACACCGTGGAGGTCGTACCATCAAAGGAGAGCATTGTTTGTAATGTTGGTTCTGCGCATCGTACAAGCCTCTTGTCTTCATCAGATCTACAGTCTCCTAACCTCCTGTTGAAGTCAGAGGTGCGCTTACCATTATAACTGAGTAGGATTTGTCTTTGTTGATTTTTATGAAAGTCTCATAGGGTGCATGAAGTTTTGTGTTCTTTGTTGAACGATGATTCCTGATTTTCTTGGGAATTACTTTTGTTAGCTGTCCTGCCAATTGGGTGCGAGGAGGAAGTGTGTCGTAGACTATCCAAAGAATCAAAGTTCTAGAAATCAACGGAAGCTGTTCTGCAGTAAAGGGGTCACAGTATCTGCGAAAATGTATTTAGGCTAGTGGAAGCCTATTCAGAATTTTCACCTGTATGATGCGGAGATAGGAGAGCTGGCGGTGAGAAAAAAAAAATTTAACGTCAGGAAAGATGCTTATTAAATACTATTTCAAGACTGTCTTTAATAGTGAGAAATGAGAATCTGGAAATTTTGAGGTCTTGAGTTTAGAGTGGAATAGGCCTTCATTTTGTTGAATTGAAATTAGTTTTATGTTTTAATCTTAGGGACCAGTTTTTCGGCTCACTGTTGCCATTCTCTCAGCACGTTTGACTTGCCTTCAACTTTTATGTTGTTTCCTAACATTCCTTCTCAATTCACGCTTTTATCTTGGTTAGGGAGGCTTATTAGATTAAATGTTAGTTTAAGCCTCCTTAACCGCAACAAAGGCGTTCCAAAGAAAGGAATTAGGAAGGCACCATTTCGGATAGACTTGAGGGAACGCGGAATTTATGCACATGGTGCTCAGAAACCGTAAGTTGACACTCCTCAAGGGGATAAAACTAATGGATCTATGGGAATTAGCGCTCTCAAGGGAAAATGTGAGGTCCTTAGCTGAGAGTTAGGCAGGCCTTCTTTTGGTTGAACTAATTTTTATTTTGTTATGGACCATCTCTTTTCGGTTCACTGTTGACCTGTTTTTCAACACCTCTGACTTTCTTTGTCAAATTTTTTCTTGTTTCATAAAATTTTTATCTTACTTAAGCAATTATTATATTCTAACGCAACATCTTTGCAATTTCGATCAATTGAATTATATTAGAAATTTTTAATTGAATTCTTCCCTGGTCCGGTTCCATTCTTGAAATTATTTCAGATGGTTTCGTGTTGATTATAAAACATTTTCTTATTGTCTTTCAAAATAATTTTCATCATTTCAGGCTTGCAATGGAAACGGCGCTCCTGACTGTGAGTACATAAATCTGCAAAAATCATCGAGAAGGCTGTCACGCAAAGACAAACATGAACACCGCAGTTTGTGCAGACTATTACCTTTCGTTGGAATGCGATGGTGCCAGAGGAAAGACGACCATTCAAGTGAGTCCAGAGAAGAAGCATACGTGGCTTCACATCCTAATGCTGCTGTCACTAGCGAGGACAAAAAGAGAGGTTTCTTTAGTAGTATCCGAAATGGCCTTTTTTCGCTCTTCTCGTTTGGTTCTGACAAGAATGAAGTAAGAGGATCCATCGTTGCTCAGGCTAACGATAGTGGATGCTATGGCACTAGTGCTGGCGTGACATCTTGTGTGGAACCCGCATCTGAATCTCCTCAACTACCGCCCACTCCATCCGATCTTCTCAACCACTCGAGCTATTCTGCTTTCACTCGTGCTCCGGCCAGACTTCCACTCCATGAGCCTCTGGGCAATAGAGCTAGTAGCGGTTTCGCTGGCCCAATTATGCCCCCAAGCGATGGAGTGGATAAGGAGACTCTTGAGGTGCTTGCTGGAGACGACGTCGTCTCCCCTGCTCTCCCTCTAATCAGCGCCTGTGCTGCCATGCAAGGAGACTTGGGGTGCCGGTCTCCTGTCGGGCTACTCAACCAACGAGCGTTACCTCCTCTTCCCAAAAGTGAAGCTTCGGCTTCTCCCCCTCATCCCCCAATCCCTCCTCCATTGCCACAAGCGGTGCTTTCAGCCGTTGCTGTGGCTTCGAATCAGGGTGCAGCCGACTCCGAATCCGCCGAAGGACCTGTATCTCCTCGAGACGGTGGGACTGAAGCCTCCGCTGCTGAGGTTGTCAAGGCTGATGGAATGGAAGAAGACGGCTGTCATTTCGCTTCGATGATCGAAAAAGTCAAAGATGTAAGTAATACTCCTGAAGTAATTATAAACAATCATGTTGGAGATATATTAGACACATGTTACCTTCAGTGCTGTAGTGAAAAAGTATAGACTTGAACTTGAGGGCCGACAGCGTCGGGGCCTTTGTAACGGCCTACAATTCCCTCCACAATATTCACAATTTTCACACAAAGAGTTCAGCGCCTGTGTACCAGACTTGTCTACTAAACTACTCAGGATCCACTAATCATTGTCACAAACTGCAATAAGACGGCATCACTGGGAGAACCAGTGCGTCAAGACACCATCTTCAGGCATGGTGGGTCATTACAGCCCACTTTACATGGCTGGCTCATACCAGTCACTGTCTTTTACTCCAGGCACGTACAAGAAAAACTTTCATAGCTTCAATGAGACTCGGATTACACTCCTGGTCCAATCCAACAATACAGCTCATACCACAATCCTCTTCAGCACGTCTGGCATACCACTCATTCTCTCCATACTGCTCAAACACCACATTCATGAAACTTGCTCTCTCTTGCTCATACTTACTACATACCAGCACAAAATGCTCAATTGTTTCCTCCACTCCACTATCACACTGCCGACATAATCTATTATTATTCTCATTCCACCTCCATGTACGTCTATTCACACTTGATGACTTACACCTCACAGCAAACAAGAGTTGACTTCCAAAACTACCATCATAGAACATCTCACACTTAGGTACTTCTTTTTGCATATACCAGTTAAGTGTAGTCTTTCGTGTCATGCTGAGCTTCCACTTATTCAATCCATACTCTTTTGTTCGCCTCTCAATCTGTTTTTTCCACCTCTTACAGTCCCACTCTGGTCCTTCGCCTTCAGTATTCACTAAAAGCCAGTCATCCACAGGTCTCCCAATTCAAACACGAATTATCTTTTGCACACTTAATTTCCTCGCATGTCCCCAACACACTTTCTCCCAATAACTTTCACTCAGCTTCCATTCAAAAATTTGCTTTACCCACCTGCTATTCAGCATTCTCTCAATTCTTACCTTATAATTTAGCACAGCTTTCATCATTCTTTCTGAAAATAGGGTCCATCCTAAGTCCCCTCTAATAGCTTCTGTAGCTGTCCATTTTGGAGCACCCAATGCTAAACGTCCTACCTTATTTTGTATCACATCCAGCTTTTCAAGATCACTTCCATTCCAGGCAAGAGCACTCATACCATACATGACACTAGGTACAGCAACATACTTCCACATTCCTCTCTCACATTCATACTTGTTTGCTCTGTTTCTGGCCACACTACTCAACCGTCCACTCCACTGCTTTGCTTTTGCCACTTTCTCACCCTAAGTTCTAGTGCATCCATCTTCACATATCATACAACCTAGATATTTGTATTCTTTTGTTCTAACTACTCTGATTTCTCCAATATTCCACAGTCTGTCTCTATCACTTTCATCACTATTTATAACCATAACCTTACTTTTATCGGCACCAAAGTTCATCTTGAAATCTGTACTATATCCATTCACAATATCAAGCATCCTTTGTAGTTCATGTCCACATTCACTAACCACAACCACATCATCAGCATACAACAAACAACTGAGTCTTTCTTTACCAACTTTCAGTCCTAAGCCACGCATTCTCAGTCGAACTGCTAATTCTTCTGTGTACAATCCAAACAACAGGGGAGACAGAGTACAGCCCTGTCTCACTCCTCTAAAACTCCTCACTTGTCCTGTTTCCAAATTTCCTAACCTGTAGATAGCGCTTGTGTTCTCATGCAGACTTTGCACAATGTTTGCTATTTTTCTGCTAAACCCAACTTTTCTCAAAATTTCAAACAGCCTAACCCGATCCACTCTGTCATACGCCTTTTCAATATCCAGGAATGCTAAATATTCCTTCTTATCATCCTTCCTCATTCGCTCGATTATTTCACTCACTACAAACAGATTATCCTCCCTACGTCTATCTTGCCTAAAACCATTCTGTTCTTCTCCCAGGACTCCTAATTCCTCAACTAAATTTTCCATTCTCTCATTCAAAATACCGCAAAAAATCTTACATACACTATCAGCCAGTGCAATTGGTCTGTAATTTTTAAGTTCTTTCATACTCTTATGTCCACCCTTGTGCAATAGGACTACATTACACTTGTTCCAGTCATCCGGTACTCTTTCACTCTTCCATATCTTATCAAATAAACATTTCAACATACTGACTACACTCTCTCCTCCGCATTTATAAAACTCATATGGGATTTTGTCAGGGCCACATGCCTTTCCATTTTTCACCTTCTTCAAAAAACTTACAATCTCTTCACAAATGATTTCATCTTCCATTTGCAGCTCATGTTCATCAATCAGAAAGTTTACGGGTTCATCATCTGTTACCTGTTCATTCATTCCACCAATGTCCTCCCAGTATTCTTCAACTGCTTTCGCCATTTACATCCTATCACGCACACTGCAACCATTGACTATTAATTCGGCGACTACAACTTCACTACCTCTATCATTACATTGTATAAACTTATACCAATCTTTTATTCCATCCGGACCTTTCTTTCTTAGACTCTCAACTTGGTGTCTCTCATCTTTAACTTTAGCCTCATTAATCATTCTCTTTACTTTCTTCTGCTGATCCTTGTACTCATTCCATGCACTCTGCCATTCATCCTCAGTAATTCTGTGTCTTTCATACATTTTCCTCATATTGCGTTGTTTCTTATTTAATATCTTTCTTCTAATTCGTTCTTCCTTTATCTCATTTGTAAACCACCTAGCATTTCCTGTTCTTTTCCTGCATTTTATTCTACCAATCTTTTGCTCTGCCACATCATACAAGGTTCTTGCTATCTCACCTTTTAGGTCATTTGCATTTCCATACCTGTTCCAGTTACATCTACTCAATTCATTTCTAAATTCTTCTCAGTTTGCCATTTTTATACGCCAATTCTCTTTCACACTGCTGACCATCTGCATTGACTCCTTTCCACCCCAATTATATTCAAGCACAAGCATTTTATGGTCACTATCAATATCAAAATCATCGTCATCTACAAACATTTTTTTTGACGCACTCTCTTGCTTTACTATTTACTATCACATAGTCAATTGCAGTTTTCCATTCCCTGCTTTGCCATGTATGCAAGCCATTTCCTATTGTGACATTCAGGTTTTCAAGTTTATTTTCATCACAGAAATCAATCAATTTTTGTCCATTTGCATTCACAGGTTCACCAAGTATACCAACATGGCCATTCATGTCACCCATCACAATCAGAGGGCACCTGCAGTGTTCTCGAACTATCCTTGTTGATATTTCAAACTTTCTTACATTCTCTTCATGAGCTAAAATCCCATCAGTTGTCATATAACATACAATCACACATTCACTGGCATGCATTCTTTCACACTTTATTGCTAACAAATCTTCACTCTCAGGTTCATTTCCAACAAAAAGTTCTTCTAATTTCCAATTTAAAGCATTCTTTATAATGAGACTAACTCTACCACCTCTTTTTTGCCAGCTTACACGCCCTTTTCCTATCATATGATACTTATTCTCCTTACATGTTAAACTGACTCTATCACGCATTTGGGTCTCTACTACACCAACACAATCTAATTTTCCATTCTCAAATTCTGCTACGAGGTCATCTAACTTTCCTGCATTCCATCCACGCACATTTATACTTCCAAACATTACAACACATTTGGACAATTTAAGACATTCTTTATTTTGGCTCTGACAGATCTTCATTCATCCTGTTCCAGCTTCCATTATGATATGAGTAGCCCTGATCCACTGGACATCTCTCTTGGAGAGTTTCATCTCACCTTCTTTTGAAAGATGGACTCTATCTCCAAGAAAACATCCACCCTGGATCACGCTATCCATATCTAGGAAGCTGGAACCCAATTCACGCTTTCTCACACTCTCAGCCCTCATACTCACAATCTTTTCATGCAACTCCCTATTCACCTCTTTCCGCACCCTTTCATACTCATCATCATCATCATCATCATCATCACAAGCAGGCCTTCTGAGAAGACTCGTCACAACCAACTCTAACATTCTTCTTTCGTGCACTTTCAACCACTTTCATAATTGCATTCACCGTACGCTCTTTCCCACATTCAAGCAATCCATTGCCACCTCCTTGCAGTACAATCATACCTTCATCCATTCCATCTATCACTCTCTCAGCATGCCTACAAATCTCTTCCACTCCTTTTCCTCTCATGCTCGTACATCTACTGCCACTACTGTCACTCATCCTCACAAACCTATCCACATTCACCATACTATCTCCACATATTCTAATCATAGGTCTTTTTTCTTCCTTTCATACTACTCTTTCTCTCACTTCTTCCACTCACTTCATTCTTTCCAACTACTTCTACTCTGGGTGCACGCACCTCATCTGACACATCAACAGGTTGCTCATTCACTCTCATTTCATTTGTACTTTCAGCTGTCACATTTACATTATCATTTGCTTCAACATTCACTGCACGCTCAGTCCTTGCATCATTCTCATTCTTCCTTACATTCAACTTCCTTTCATCCTCTAAATCACACATCAAACCAACATTCACAGCTTTCAGCCTCTCAACCTCTTCTTCCAATTTCTTTCTCACAACATTCAAGCATTTCCAGCAAGTCCAGCGCTGTTGAAGTAATCTACAATGACAAATCGGCTTATACGTTGAACGCATTGTTATAGATGAGACTGAAATTCCCGAAGATCGTAAAACTCACTAATTGTTTGGTTCTTTTTGGGACCAATTTAAGGTACTTAACCTTACGAAATAAAGTTTTAAATTTTAAGAATGAATGTTTGGAACTTCTTAATATTAGTTATTTCAGTTAAGTCCGTCCATGGGTACAATTGATATTCCAGTCCATTTCAAAGGTATTTTGTTTAGTTCCATCATGTTTTTCTCTGGGTTTACTACATGCTGCAAGATTTCCTGTTACGTAGCTTTTTCAAAAGAAGCATTTTGAACTTTTTGGTCGCATTTGATACATCTTCAATTGCTCTTACAACTTATAGAGTTCAAGAAAACAAGTGTGAGTGTTAACTTGTGTCAAGGAGTGTGCAGCAAGTAACGAAATGACCCTTTTTCTTCGTTTGACCCTTTAACTGTTGATCCAATGCATTTAACATTTGTCGAGTTTCTATCGTTACTTTGTTTAAAAAAATTTCGTTTTCAGAGCCAGAAAGCAAGATCCGCGATATTTTAAATCTTACAGACACTGTAAATACGAGCGTATTTTCCTGTTCAGATTTCGCAGGTTTTATATCATAAAATTTCTATGCTGCATCTCCTTCTTGGCTTCATGAGTGTAGGTTACCACATTACCAGGCGTAGCGTGAATCACTGCATTGGAAAACCACTTTTACTGTAGTCACGTTTCTTTACTATTTGCAACGTCTCATTCTGCTGAAAATGCATTTATAGAAGCCAGAAAGATCTTATGAATAATGAGATGAAAACAAATTTTTTTTAATACATTTTTTATGAATGCAATAACAGATGAACATTACAAGAGATCAACATAGTTGAAATAGCACTTATTAAAAATATAGTAATCAATAGTGCCACAAATTGATAAAAAGATATCTGTAACTTAGCGTTTGATGGTATCATTTAACTCGGTGAAGTTGGAGCGATAGCCGGTTTGACATTAAGCACAATTGCATTGCCCCGGGCAGTACGGCTGGTACTGGGGCCCTATCAGTGGCAAGGCCGCTGAGAAGATCGTAAGCAACGAGCCGGACGGGTCGTTCATCGTGCGTGACTCGTCAGATGACCACTACATCTTCAGCCTCACCTTCAAGCTCAACGGCCTCACGCGTCACGTCCGCATCGAGCACGATCAGGGTGCGTGCATGTGCTGTGTCCTCTCATGTTCCTGTGCGCACCATTGGTATGCAAATGTTGTATATCAACATTTTGACCGCAACGTGCGCCACCGGTGGCCACGGGGGCTCGTTATGCTGCTAATCGACCAGTATTCACACACTCATTTAACATAAATACTTCATTAAAGCTAAATGACGGGCATGATCCAGTTAATGATTGCTATTTTCAAAATTGCTTCTTACAATTGCATTGAAATTTGAGTTGAATATTGAACTTCAGTTTTACCAATTGCGGTCAAAATGTTAAGCTACAGTGTGATGGTTACAAATGTATGCTTGTCCGTTCCATTCAGCAGACCTTTTCATTAACTGGAATGTAGCTAAGTATTTTAGATAAGGTAATTGCATTAAAAAGAAAATGAATGAATCTAACTGTTCACCAATAATTTACGCCTGTACACAAGAATGAGCCTGCTAATTATGAATGGCATTCTGTTGCGCAGTATTATTGAACTCGTAGAGATGAATTCGAGCATAATGTTCGTCTCTTTGATTCCGAAGATAAAAAAGCGAACTGTGCTGTCATGATGCATTACCTTGTTAATCCGCACGTTTCTATTGAACAGGAAACTTCTCGTTTGGAGGGTACACGAAATTCAAAAGTCAAACGATTGTTGAGTTCATTGAGAGTGCCATTGAACACTCGAGGTCTGGCCGCTACCTCTTCTTCTTGCACCGGCGCCCCGTGCTGGGGCCGAGGAGGGTGCAGCTGCTGCACCCGGTTAGCAGATACCGACACGTGCAGAGCTTGCAGCACCTCTGCAGGTCCGTTCTGTGCTTTGTTCGATGCTTCGTCTGAAATGTTCCACAAGTGCGGGTAGCATGTGTACGAGGGAGATGTTCCGAAGTGGACCAAATGGTGTCGCACCTAATTTTTTTCTTACTCATTTATTTCTTCCCCTCGGGCGGATACAACTATTGTATCTATGGGAATTAGCACTCTTAGGAGGATTATGTGATGGTCCCGAGCTGGAAGTTGATCGGCCTTGTTTTCGTTGAAATAAAATAAGTTTTTCGTTTAGTGACGGACCATCTTTTCTCGGTTCACTGCTGTCATGTTTTTCAGCACCTACTGCTTTCTTCTTCAACTTTTATCTTGTTTCATGAACTTCTTTCTTAGCTTACTGTTTTTATATACCTTGTGCGTGGATTCCGCGTTTTCTTCACTCCATACTAAATGGTGCCTTCATCCTTCCTCTCTTTGAGCATCTTTGTTATGGTAAAGGAAGGGTAGAACTCCTTATAATCAATCAATCAATCTTTTATTTCTTGATGTGATGTGGCTGCATTTACAGCTAGAACATGGACATTTAAATTTAAACCAAAATACTTGAATAGAAGAGACGTTTTTTTTGCAAAGATTTTTGTTTATGCGAATAATATGCAGGGTTTGCATTTTTGATGTTTTATTTTTGTGTCAAAATCTTACAATTTCGGTTGTTTGCAAATTTTTGGAATAAAGCAACAATTTTTGCTACTCCTGTCCTGTACGATACTTCCACTCGCAAATAATTTCGTTGGAAATTAAATTCTTATCTCACATTATTGTCTAATACAAACTGTTCCATTGATCTTAATCACCCTTACAGATTCGTAATCGTGAAGAATGTGCGGCGTGACCGTTTGGAGCTGCTGCCGCTCCCAGGCCGCCTGTTGCACTACCTGAGCTCTCCGCACTACTACAGCGAGCTGGTGGACCAACTCATGGCCGAGGAGGAAGAGGAGGAACAGGAGCAGAAAGAGGCACTTGATATGACCCTTCATGACAACGATGCTGGCGCAGAAAGGGCAGAGGAAAGTAATGCTCCGCATGGGCCTGAGATTCACAACGGGGTTCCTGTTGAACTAGACAGAGACAGTACAGGAGATGGGATAACGACGCAGTCAATCGTCCCCAATTCAGATCGCAAAGAGTGCGGGGCTCGTGCTAATGACGGCAGCAGTACCTGCTCTCCTAACAGTGCTCAGGACACTGTGCCAGACCCGGGAATCATACCGGAGCTGGATGATCCTGAAGATGAAATAGGCGTCATTTGTAATCCATTCGAATGCAGCGCTGTAGTGGAGGCCTTGCACCCTTTCGATCAAAGTTCTAGTTCGGCCTCGCTGAGCAATGACGTACACGAGTTTTGTTTCGTCCATTGCCAGGATAAGGAGCAAGCTTCCCTGGCAAAACCTTTGGCGTGCGAATCTCCTGCTCTCCAAGCCAAATGTTCTTGTGCTACTACTGGGAACAAAGCCCAGTACAATATTAGTCCTTTCTGTAATCGGTGCATAGTTCATTCTCCTAGAAGCATTTGCGTCGGCGGCCATCGCTTGCCCTTCGAACGTAAACATGCTGAGGAAGTCGTGATGGATCATCAGTCGGAAACTCACGACAATTCAAAGAAACAAGAATGTTGTGCTTCTAGCTGTTCCGATGATTCTCGGTTGACGTCGTGTTCGTCTTCAGATGATACTACGAGGCAAACTGCTGACTTCGACGAAGCTCACACTAAACTTTCAAAACCTGTAAAGCGACGGCCATTGTCGATGTCTTCATTTTTATGCGGAGTTCCTAAATCCTGCAGTTCTCCAACTAAAGTTGAGAAGATAGTATCTTACCACGTTGATTTGAATTCTGGTAGTCCGACTCTAATTAAATTCACTAAACTATTGGATGCATCTGGTGCGGAAATCAGTAGTCCACAGTCACAAGTAACGAACTGTAAACCGAGTAATGCATCGACACAGGCTTCTACCCACCATCACACAAGCGACTATAATGAAGAGTTCTCAACTCACGCTGCGGAAGAGTGCGTGCGAGTGTGTGCTCAGGAAGGGGCTGGTGCTGAAACAGCTGAGAACCGCTGCGGTTGCACAGAGAAGGAACTTGATCTTTGTCGTACCTCGACAACCGGTGCAGACGAACGTAAAGATTGTTCTTGCTGCAAAGGAACTGTAGTTGAGAACGATGTGAACAACAGTAAAGGCTTCCTTCCTGGCACTCCAATCCTATCTGTGATAGCCAAATCCAGTCTTGAAGAGCTGGGCACATTTTGATCTGATACTCCAGTCATCTTTGTTATGAGTAATGACGAAAGTAGTGTGATCTTGTTGGCCTTTGTGAATACTTCTGTTGTTTAGGTGCTTAGCAAATCCCTGTTTGAATTTACATTATTTACTGCTACTGTTAAGTTGAACGTTTTTGTATATTCGCTACTCTTGTTAGACCTGGTGCTCTTGTCTATGAGTTATTATGCTTCCTTAATTTCACTTTTTGTTGAATCACAAATCATGCGTCTAACGTAAATGATTGAACTTGTTTGTTTTTTATCATTTTCCTTTCACTTACTTTTTCCCCATATTTGTTTTACCTCATCTAGCATTATTTTTTCCTCTTGTCATGAGGGTCCCTAAGCGTTTGAAACAGCTGGGAAAATCGTTTCCTGGGTTGCTGAATGTGCAGGGTGGATTGAGCAAGATAGAGAATTGACTTGAAAAAATATTATGAAATGTGTGATGTCAAACCAACCTTCAATTTCTAATACAGTAAATCGTTTTGACATTTTTGTATTTACATGAGAATGATCTTTGGTAAGAAATCATTTAGGAATCTTAATCCTGTGCGGTATGAAATATGGAAATAACGACTAATTCCATACAACCAGATGGCTATTTAAAGCCTGATAGTTACAAATTGTGGTGAAAATTAATATTGAAAAAAAAAACACAAGTTCTAATTTTGTCCTCGGTTGGAAGAGCTAAGCGGTAGAAATTATTCACCTTTTACGAATCAATGCGCAGGTTAAAGATTGATTTTCCTACGTTGCCTGGCGTATTCTGAAATTCGTACTTTATTTTACGAATTGAAATAACTGAATATGTTTGAGCCGTCAGATATTAAATTATGTGCTGTAATTTACGCATTTTCTTTATGTAGAAACGCCCTTGTTTGAGGTAAGTAGCTTCACTGATGTTCTAAAATGGATATCTCTGAAGTATCATTTGCGAGCGTTGATACCATTTTCACCAATGATTTCTCACCCAGTTGATCTACGTTCAAGTGATGATTCTATCAAGCGCATTGTTCCCAAATAATACAGACTTGAACAAGGCAGATTAAGTCCACACCGGCCGTTTGCAGTGTGACCTTCCACACTCAGCGGTATAACAGTAAGTAAGGACGAGTGATTTTGCCGTTTCTCGATGAATAATAAAAGCGTTTGGCTTCCCATACCCCACACTCAGTCGAAAGTCTCATTTTTGACACATGGAACTCGAACAACGCACAAAGTGTGCTCACCTTGTGATAGCACGTTCTGAAGTGAATTACATGTTCTTCGTTTCTGTGATGCATTCTCAACATGATTTCTTTAAGAAGTTGATGGGATGGAGCTCTAAACGTGTAAAACAAAAAATATAATTTCAATTAAATGTATGTTTTCAACAACGTTTTAGATGTGACTTTCCTGTTCTCGCTAAACTTGGACTAGTTAGTGTCTGATGGTTAGGGAGTTGGGCAACAACAGAACAGGCCGTTGCACATTTCCATTCTCTAGTATTTTAGATGGTAAAAAGAACAGATGACAGGGCACATAACAATGATCAATAATGGGTTCTTCATTCCTAAGAGTTGAAAATCCGCTGGTTTCTCAACGCTGTCATTGGAAGTTTTCGGTACTATAAACTTCAAGACTACCGAACTCGAGTTTCTGTGTTACAAGGATTAGGGCATCAACTCTCGTAGTTTAATTCGCTAATGGCATTAAGCGTTCAAATCCTGCACTACACCTTAGATGTTGGTCACAATAGTAATATGCTTTACAATAGAATAGCCGTAACAGGCTTGCATTGGTGTGTGTACTTACCCTAGCTCATTTATGCTTTTCAATAGCCGCAGTGGTTACAACGCTGCTTCCTAATAATGTTCAACTAGCTCGTACTGTTTGCATGAAAATCGAATTCGTCTCTGGTCGTAGCTAATATTTTACTCAAGGAAATCGTGGTGAAGTGACGGCAGAAATGAAAGTGCTGAATTTTTGAGAGACCTAGGTTAACAAAAGGAACTTGAGCGTTCCTTAAGTGACGCAATAAGTCCTTAGAGACATTTATTTTTTAACCACCTCAAATGAAGTCAGGTTCAAGTTTTCTTTTTTTAAATAATCGGTAGACATACTCGGAAATTCATGGAACATAAGGTAAATATTATGTTTGGCGAAATCCGAATTGAAAAACAAAATAAATGGTGGAATGAATTAGTAATACACTGTTACCTCAAACTCGAGGTAGTGGAGGTGTGGCGACTGTATTTATTTATCATTTATTCACGCGACGATTAATCAGTAATATCAAATGGTCTCCCCATTCCACAATTACTTAACTTTTACCGTAGATGTCAACTCGGCATGTTCTGTTCTTCGAGTGATGTATGAATTTCTGCAGCGTTAAAATACACCGGCATTTAAATTACTAAGTTCGAAGTGGGTTGCTTTTAGATCTGCCTCCTACTGGAAAGCACTCAAATTTACATTTTCTGCTACTCTGACAGAATTTGTACGCTTTCACTCAACCCGTTACTTCTGTTGGCATAATCACTGCGATTTTTTCCTAGAAAATCCGAAAGGTATATTTTCCAACGGCGTCGATATTTCAAGCGCCATTTCTGAAACATGCAGAATAAATAGTTACAGTAGATCCCAAAGTTCGTGCAATCAAATTAAATCTTTCCGGAAATAGCAGTCACGGCTTAAGACGGTTGAAGGATTGTGTTCGTTGAAAGGGGGCCGGTGAGAAAACTGACGAGTGAGAAGTTCAAACGCGTGCACATTTACGGAGACCATGAGTGCTTGGTACATTTCATCGACTGATGCCCTGCTCTGCCATTAAGATATACGGCAGGTATCGCCTCACGGTTACCTGTGTTCCTTAAGTCAATAGTATCGACTAGTTGAGCATATGCTTGTATAACTAACGATCGAATGGAGGATATGTCTCGTAATTTTGTCCAAAAATATTTGAAAACGAAAAGGGGAAATACAATTTGTACTATTATATATTTATTTCTAATTTACTCATCCACAAACATTGACATTAATGGTGTTCTCCTGAAAATATAAGTTATGAAATGACTTCCAACTTATTTGGATGACAATTTTAGCTTTGAGTTATGGAAGGACCCTTGGTGCTATTTTCGCGATCCCTGCTGTATCTCGTGAAGTTGGGAACTCGGACCAGTAGGTGACGCTTTGATAGTAAATGACGAATGTTGTTTTCTGCTCGCCTGCTCTAGAGGAAGCTAATAAAGCACAGAGAAAAAATTCGGCGCAAGGAAAGTGCGATAGAATGAGATTTAATCCAGGAACGTTGGTTGTTTATCTTGGTTCGCCTTGAGTCTGAGGTGTCAGTAAAGTCTCGCGAATGATACGAATGATCCGCTCAAATTATAGTGAGCGGATCTAATTCAAAGGGAGCATAAGTACACGAGAAATGTTAGTATTAAAATACTCGGATTATTCATAGTAACCTCACTCGAGGAAGTGAGTCACTGACATAAGTATTAACATTGACCTACCAATCGTAGAACATCGGTCGGCCTCGTAAATTTCACGTAGTTTTACGTTCAAGTAAAGCTTTGGCTTCTGTGAAGAAATTTTTGATTTTCTTAATTCAATTTCACTGCTTTTACGACAGGAGATGTTATTTTTAGACTCCTTAGAATATAAAAATCACTATACGACTAGCAACTAAAAACTTGATACCAATGTACTTAGATTGACGCTGCACGTCGTGTTATGAAGATAGACGGGCTTTGGATTTTCGAACAGTGTATATGTTAGAAGTTGAAGTTTCCCTCTTTTATTGAGAGAGAACGGCATTTCAGCTACGTAGCTGTTCTGCCATTTTTTCATTGTTTGATTAAGGCGCTGCAAGCGCGTGTAATTGTTGCAGCTTTAGTGCTATAGTGTAGATAGATGAGTGTTCCCTATGTCCCTACTTTTCTATAGATTGTCTAGTCCACTTTTTGACAGGATTATGCAGCAATTCCCGCAAACCTCCCAGTCCAGACCCAATCCCAATACTGTTCGATGTGCCTCCTCCTGGGAACTCTTTAGTCTCTCTTGCACATCATCTCTTTGCGAACCAGGGCTAATGATAATTACGTAAGTACAAGGGTACGATGATGCCGATGTTAGAAGGTCACCTTATAGTGATTTCAATTGTTGTAATTGCACTGTTTTTGATTTTTAGGGAATTTAAAAGTTAACATTTTCCATAAACGTATGATGTCAGGTGAGCCATTAATTCTTACGAGTCCGATTTTTAATCCACTGTTTTTCCTGCAGATTTTATGGAAAATACATTTTTATTAAAATATGAGTTGCTTGCAAGTATTGTTATCCGAGACATTTTGGTCATATTCAAGTAAAGCCGAGCACGCAAGTTCAGAAAGTAAAATTGGAAACTTCATTCTATAAATTTTGAAATGAATTTTAGAGAGAAGTATTTATCCAGAGGAACTTCGTAAAAATACTTAACACGAACTTGCAAAATGTAAAACGAAATTGAATAGATACTGCCAAACAAAAATATTGTATAATAGAAGTTATGGCAGTAATACCTTCAGCTGGTATAACTGCTCATTATTAACGCAAAGCATTTCATCCATGTTATAACAAATGAAAACGGCACATTCTAGAGAACCTATTTAAACATGTTTTCACATAAATGTGAGAAATAATTTTTAAACTAATCCAGGAACATCTGCATTGGATCATGTATTAAGATCTGGAACATGCGTAAAAACACACGAAAGTTGGTAATTCTTTTGATACTTAATAGATGTAGACTCTGCATGCCGTTCGAAGAAGAATATAACTTACACATTTCCATAATTCAAGGGTTGTGGCTACCAGAAGAGGAATTTCAAATTTCGTTCTAAATAATATTTGATGCACAAAAAGCTTGCGACGTAGTGTACTACGTACGATGATATCGTGTGCTCCGTAAAGTGCGTAGAATCAAATAATGGATGACTGTTCGGCAGACTTTGCGACCTCTTATGTAAGTTCTCGGTGATAAAACAGATGTGCCGATTGCTCTTATGTTATCTGGACGTTTACGTTAAAATAACGCGTCGTTTTCTATCACTCAACGCTATCTGTCTGTCACAGTCTACAGCTTTTACTCACAAGCAGCCTTTATGCGTGTTTTTCTGCCTATCGGCTCAATTTATACAATTATATCGAGTTCTTAAACAATTAGCATCCATTTAATATCAGTGCATTTCGATGAACTTTAGCAACATGAACTCTAATAACACCAGTCTATCTCGCTGAAGCATTCTTTCTGGTATCAAATGATACTAATACCCCAAGATTTTAAACTGGAATCCGAGCTTTAGGATATTAAAGGTACTTGAGCTTCTTTGATATTTTTTTTGTTAATGCATATTTTTATGGGTTGTGTTTCGTTCTTTCTGAGCGAACGTCAATGAAATTAAAACTCGTAATCACAATTTGGTCTTCTTTTGCATCAATAATACCGAGATGTTGAGTAATTAGCGAATAGATTTGCCAGGGTGCGTGACTGTGGAAAGAACTTTATTCTTTCTGTTTCCTCTTCTTTCGTCTGATTTTATCTGATGATTTCCTTCTTATGCACAAATAAAAGCTTATGCCCCGTAAGCTTGAACAGTTTGCGGCCATGAGGATCATATCCACTATGCCACGAGTTTAAGCTGTTACAATTGCTACGAAAAAACGCGTTTTGTGGTGAAATGTATTCTGTCATATACTACCAACTTTTTCCACAACTTCAGAGCTTTATACAAACCGAGGAAAAATAGAAATACTGGCAAGTGAGAAATTCTGAAACTGATCTTAATTATTTTTATCAGTTTTTGTTCTTCGATGCTAATCCTGGCATTTTCCCCGGCTTGCTCGAGATGTCAAAGGGAATTTTTTTCATTTAGTTTCCTCTTTAACTTATTTTTTCGCAGCATGCAACTGCACAGCTTGTGAGTTCAGTTCGGATTTTAGTCGCAATTCATAATCTTTTAGAAGCCAATGCTTTTTATCATTTTAACTCATCGATTCCATGATCATTTACGACACCACTGGCAGCATCTTCCTTCATGTCTTCGGTGTTAATCATCGATTCGCCCGTGTTCGGCCAACAGAAGCCGGTCATATTTCTGCACATACTTAGTTTTCTAGTCTATTTTCTCTAGCCGGAGGTTCAGAGAAAACAACGGTTTTGAGCCCCTGGCAAAATTAACCTAGAAAGAGTATTAGTATACCTATTTATTTTCTTCTCAAATATCTCTTATTTTGCTACTATCTTTTCACCTATTTTAGATCACTGTAATGGTTGAAGATACGAGTATGTTCTTTTCGAATTTTGAATTGAAATTCAATTGCCCTTTGATGTGCAAATCTTCCGACTTCATTGTCCAACAATCATTGTCATTTCCACGTTGAGATAATGGTTCAGATAATTTTGAGATTAGTGGAACTAAGTCGAACTACAAATTCTTGACTAGGAAATAAATTCTAGAACGGTTTGGGTTATTACTTCTCTAGCTTCGGTTCTGAATGGTTCGAACTGGCTGCTTTTTAAACACTGATGATACAAGCTTAGAAAGCATACAAGCTTAGAAAGCATCTACCGCTAGTTCACATTGATTTGATGAAGTTATACTAAAAATAAAATATTTAATATCTTCCGTTCTACTGTTACCTCTTGTTTAAGGACTCACATTAGCAGTAGAAGTTCCTTCTCCTGTTCCCAATGAAAATCCATCTCGAATTAACTTTGTGTTTTCTCTTATTATTACGGTTGTCTTTGGGGAATTTTAAATGTAGAGTTTTCCAATCTAAACAATGTATTGAATTTCATTCTGCAAAACATTTGGTGATTAAAGAGCAGTAGCAGAATATATGCCCACCATCAAAGTATATTTCCGAAATTGATCTGACCTTAATTTCACATTGCAAAATTTTTTGGTGGTCGCAGAACAGTAGCCTAATCTGCCATTTAAATATACTCGTACATCCGGAAATGATCTGATCTATTCTGAACAAAATTTTGCAAGGGAACTAATAAGCCCCCGCATGATCCAGTGGTGCTCCCACCCGTGTGCAAGGGACGAGGGTTGTACAGCACACCGACGTCGTGCCTAATTTTCCTTCTCACGGTGACAAGAGCATGAATTTCTATACCTTATGTTACGAAAGTAACAGTACCCTATTTAAAACAGGAATTTTTCGAATCAATTTTGATACCAACGTAGTGAAGTCTTTGTTTATTCGATAATTGAACCCTATGTGCGACATGCAGATTATATATTCATAGAGGATTGTGACCATTTGCCAATTTTTAATTTGCTTTTATACTGTTTTTCTGATTTTAAGTTGTGTTTTAGCGTAATTGTTCCAGTATTTGCTCTACATAGAACTTCTATGTCTTTTTTGTAAAAATAGGCTTTTGTACCGATTCCGTACAACGGGTGTTTCAGTCCAACTGTTCAATGATAACAGGTTTTCCTTCAAGTGTGTACTTCATACTTTATCATGAACACCAATTTTAATTAGATGGTTTGTTCAGTTGTGCTTTACATTTCACGTATTTCTCTGAAAAATTTATCTTATGACCGAAAAATGTCCCACTGCTATTACTTGCTGTGAATTTGGTACGTAAAAGAGTTATTTGGCATAACAATCTTCTTGTCTACAGTTCGAGGTACTGGAAACAAGGTCAAAAAACTTGCTTATACTTCCTATGTGTCTAGACGACTCACATTTGTGCCGCCACTCAACACTACTGAACCAAGGAAACGTGCATGAGGGCGTGAATCAATGACAGCGCTAACTTGCTTACAGAAGACGGTGGTTCATGTTAGCAGTTGAGCTGAGATGGCATGAATTCAAATGCCCGATACCAATCAGAATATTATCATGGACTGGACTTATGAACATTTTGCGTTGTCGTAGTGGTGCAGCAACAGCTCAACTGTCGACTTCGTTGCTCTGAATGCTGATTTTTCTCCGTAAACTTGATGTTTTTTCTTGGTTATTGCCAAAAAATACCATTTAACAATTCTGTAAATTGCCTGGGGCTCTGTACTGAAATTTTATTTTAAAAAAGCTCTAAATTGTGGATTTTTCCCCCAAAAAACAGTGCGTAGGATAGCCAAGTCAACTGGTGAACTTTCACGTACTGCAAGCTGTACCACTATTACATCGTTAAATATTCGAAAATCTAACCCTGGTTTTCATGAATCAGTCCTTCGAACAGGCGGCCTGGGGCTTTAATGGTGATAATCTCGATAAAAGAGCTTGTCAGGATTCATAAAATAATGGGAAATATTACACTCAAATGTTTATAGGGAAAAACTCATTTCTTTTGCCATTATTATGTCACACATTATGCTTAATTGACTTAACGTATCAGGAAAAAATTGATGACTCGAGCTTTTCGAATGAACCAGAAAATCTTAGCTGAGACGACCTTCATTGCCCATTCAGTTGGAAAACACAAGCCATGACCTCATGTTCTATAATAAGATTTTTCTTCGTTGCTGTGGTGTAGAAACAAACGTGTTATGTTTTTTATGAAT
The DNA here is from genome assembly GCA_014220935.1 of Platorchestia sp. MABIK. Classification (NCBI taxonomy): domain Eukaryota; kingdom Metazoa; phylum Arthropoda; class Malacostraca; order Amphipoda; family Talitridae; genus Platorchestia; species Platorchestia sp. MABIK. The sequence goes on from JACJUY010003452.1 coordinate 39,339, forward strand.
TACAATTAATTTAACAATGATCAAATTCGGCTCGAATGTTCCTCGACAGCTAATGTGATCTGAGAAGCTCTCTGTCTATGTGCATTAAATCTAACCATCATTCAATACGAAAAACCGAAAGAATTTGCGCTTGCAAGGCGTGTAATTCTTCTGGAATCAGTGAATTTCAAATTACATTTGAAAGACGTGCAGGAATCTATTTTCATTTTTATCTTACTTCAGAAAAATATTGTTACCATGCTTTTCCAGGGTGATATTTAAACTGTTTTTATTATTATATCGCTAGTAATTAGTGTGTGGCTCAACACGGATACACTAAGTTACACTTTCAGCTCATGTTTATTTGGGAAGCTCTACTTTTAACTCGAATTACGAAATTACTTTCCTCTGTATGACGGCAGTAATCCGTTTGATAAATTTCACGTTCAACAGATATAAAATGCACAATTCAAATATGTTTTTTAGGGAAATAAAAACCGTATGTTGTCCATTGCAACCGAATTTTTCAAATGTTAGATTTTAATTTACTGTATTATTTTGTAAAACAAAATTGTCTCTTATAAACATTCAGCAAAAAGGGAAAGTGATAATTTTTGGCAACATACGCTAGGTTCTAAAAATAAGTGAATGCAACTCTTTCATTGCATGTATTATGTATTTTACACTTTAATTCATGTATGTTGAATACTTAATGAGGTACTATACACGAGTTTTATACTTGCAATTACCGAATTATACGAGCCTGCAAATTTTAGCTATTCTCTTCAATAGGCATTTTTCATCGAGAGACTGACTTTTTTCTAGTAATTTACTTGAATCGAAAACGATGAACGTGACGCAAAAAATGATTGCGATGTGTAAAAACATAATTTTGCTACAGACTTTCAGTTTTTCACTCAATCTAACCAAACATGAAAACGTCTGGATTTATTTCGTACTAGTTGAAAAAAACTCCATAAATAAATGTTGAATCATTGAATTTGTAAGAAATAAAAACTGTTGCAATTATTTCACTAGCTGTGTGTCACTATAAGGTAGAGTAAGACAGTGTATGCAAGGTGAGAGAACTAAACTCAGCTATAATCACGTAATTCGTGAATATTACTCAAGAAATGAGGATAAAGATATCCTATGCCGTACCCAAGACCGTTCCACCGTTTTGTCATTCTTCAGTGATGAAAGTTGAAGTTGTTTTATATTTCTTTCTTTTCTGCTCAAATTTTGCTTACCGCGAATAAGTAAATGAATTTTTGTTTCTTCTCCACTAGAATTTAAAAATTTTCATTGTTTGAATAAGCATCACATCTCTTCGGAAAATAAAATATATTACTTTGTTTGCTCAGCTGTTCATGTTATAGCAATTATTCAGTTTCAATGGACTATCATTTGCGCAGAGCCAAGAATTATACCATCGCATTCGTTTGGAAAATCTAGGGAGGGGTTTTCTCGTGTGGTACCTCAGAGCATTATAATGTTTCTTAAATACTTTGTTTCAAACATTGTGCACACATCAACATTAATTTATGAAAATTATACAAATTTCACAAGCAACCACTCAATGAATGATAAATTTCTACAACAGCCGACATGCTACTTCAACTTTATTGCTAGATAATGGTTTCAATTTATTTTTCAATAGTCTCGGCTCTTTTCTAGAAATTTCGCTATTTTTATAAATGGAGGAAATGCAGAAAATTGTCAATTTTAATGATACCTTGGAAAACTGTCTCGTTTCGTTGGAATTTTTTTTGTAAATATTTGTACTGGCACCAGAACGGTGAATTAAATTTTTAATTTAGGGTTTATATTGTTGCATGAGAAGCTGAATTTCTTATTTTATATTCATAATACGAATGTATTCATTAAAACATGCGTCACTGAGATTGTCTCACAAATTGTACACTAGGCAAAATTTAAGGCTTTATTTGATTGATATTAGCGTATTTTGATTTTAATTAAGTACAGATAATGGTGAGCGTTGTCGAAGTCAAGTTCAGGCACATGCCATTGCAAATGGCAGACATGGTCATCACTTGCTCTACGCTTCCTATGGTTGCTGAAAGGTTACTTTATAATTTCTCCTGATCGTCCTTCTCGGGGTTACATTTTTTTTAACCTACTCAGTCGTGTATACCTCACTACAGTGTCCATAGATGTACATGAATTTTCTTTTAAAATTAAAAATAAACATGGAGATTGTTTCAGGACGCGCATTCGAGTTTTCACTGTCACGTACACATCTTGACGTATACTTTAGCAATGTTTTCCCATAAAAACTCAGCGAAGCGTTTCATTATCGGCATTGTCGAATTATGCCTAGTTCTCAGTCTAACTGCGCAACCCTAGCTGCTTTCACTGTAAAATAAAATTGATTTGCTTACCAAAACGATTGATGAACTAAAATTATATTTTTCAATTACTTTCATTCTATAGTAACTCTTAATAACCTTTAAATGTTAGAAAATAATTTTAAAAAAATATACATTCACGGTATAACACTGTTGAGCGACTTCAGGATTTACATTATTCAGAGTAGTTGAATTATTTGCCGTTTATTCTCCATGTACGTGCGACATTGTTCTCATCTCCTTAAATTCAACCTTATTTTTTATATATTCACACTCGCGTTTTCTTGATCTAAAAATTGTTTTGATTCAATAGAGAAAGCTCGAACTGCACAATATGTCGGAAGTGCGATGCAAGGAAATATGAAATCAATAAAATAGATTAGTTTGTTTGAAAACAGTTTAGAACATAGCTTCGTGCTCATTTTTGTAAGAATTTGTGTTAATTCACATAGTTTAGTCATAATCGTCAATTCATATGTACTTCTACTAGAGGCAGTGGAATTTGTGTGACACTCCATCATACCAAATGTTAATTTGTTGTTTGGCACTGTTTTTTAAAAATCATAGTGAAATGAGTGAAGATCTTTATTAACACTGAGTGATAATGTGTTGCAAGCTTAATTTCCTCACTGCAGCCTGAGTGAGTTGTTAGCGTTCTCCCTCCCAGCGTAGCTATTACATCATTTCCTCCCGACGCAGCGCGAGGGGCTGCGGAGAGGCGCTATGCCTTCATCTGATCACACAGCGGAGATTCAGGGTATTGTTTAAATCTTGAACTTCATAATACATTATCTGACCAAATGAATATTCAGGGGAATTTTATTTCCCTCTTTTAACCTTAAGACTGACAAGATCGATCTTCGGGCCGGATGTTTTAGAACATAGTATTCCTGAATGAGAAAAATAGATGAATCGGAAGGCTTCTAGGGCCTGTCATTACGCGTTCAAGTATTAACTACAATTGCTAAAATAACAAAATGCTCGCTAGATATCAAAAGAAAAATTATCAGAAGGTAGACTATCAAAAGATTTGAGTTGTATAAATATAAAATGGAAGTTCACGATGTAGGGCAAACAACTGAAATGGATAATTATGAATGATTTGATGGGAAACACTTTCTCTAAAATTCGGATCATTCTTCTTAATGTATGATAAGTTAAAGATAGCAATCATTTGCTAAACACATGCAGAGTTAATCTGGGAATATGTGGATAAAAGTTAATCATGAATCCTAATCCTCAACTCGAGCAGAGGAAGCCGTGTACATATATTACGCGGCGCACTAAATAAGGAACAATTTCACATTTACTTCTTTGTTATATCTAGAAATGCTTTTATTTAGCAGTACATTATTTTGAACACCTAAACGACGTTTCGCTCAAGTTCAAAGCCTACACTCATCGAGGAATCAAATGTGTCTGGTTGTCTCTGCGAGAAACAAATAAGAAATTCCGTCTTGTCGCTTCAATTATTGTAAGCATCCATGACCACAGCTCACGCTTTTATTTTGGTACACAAGTTGGTGAGGTGAAATTTGTATGTTTTTCTCCTGTAACAATTTAGAAATATACTTCGATAAGATGCAGTTTGAAATATATTGTAAAGAAATAAGTCTAAATTCTAAAATTGGAGTTAATGTAGTATGACGAAATCTACGTTTTTTGAACCATTATAGTGATTGTTGTGAAATGACAATGTTTTGAAGTCACATCTTGCTTAACTTATTTTGGAAAACAATACTGGACCTTGTTGGACTTTATCCAAGCAAAACAGAATGAACGCGAGAAAAGTATAACCTGAATGCAAAAATTATGTCGTGACTGCTCAAACTTGGACCGTTTTGCCTTCTGCGTGAAACTAAAAAAGTCAAAATGTTCTAATTAGCAAATGAAAACTCGTAACCTAATTGTTGTTATAACGAATGTCGAGATGCCAGTGAAGTCAGGATGTTTTCATGAACGGAGACTTGCTCCAGCAAGTTCACGTAGCACTACCTATGAAACTTACTGAAACTCACTGTTCTGTGTGTTTGTTATGGTTGGTCGCTACCATGATTGAAACCAGTACGCATGGAAGAAGATATTTTGTCCTCATTTTGGCGCCGTCAAGAAAATAACATGCTATGTAACAAACGTTAAAAGATGAATTGGAAATACATTAAAGAAGTATAAATATTAAATAACTTTCCCAAGTAGACGATAAAAATAAAAAATTTGCCATAGGAATAAGCTCGTGTAGATCGTCTCAATGGGAATGAAGAAAATTAAACACTGAGATTATTCCCTTCCCTCTCCTGGAAATTATAATTTGAAAAATTCGAGATTGGACAGAGAGAATAGACTTAGAATCACGGTGTCCTTTTCGTACTAATTGTACCTGCGAACAACGAGAAAGGGACGTGTCCGTCCGAGAGACGGACTGCGGATTCCGAATGTCATGCCACCCTCGAACTTAATTTTCTTCAAGAGAAAGAGGCTGCGAAAACGGAAAAGAATGCTTCTAATAAGCAATAGTAGGATGGATGTAGAAAATGGTATCAATCCAGAAGAACTGGCTACCAATAACATTCAATATAAGTTGGAAAAGATTTCTGTCAGTTATGAACATTTGTAAAATAAAAAGTTAAATTACGGGTTATGAGCGCACTCTCATAGCTAAATCCCAGGCTTCCCACTCAAAGTGAGGGATAAAATCGGCGCAGATCCTCTGGAGAAAACAATTCAAACAAATGAAAACGCTGTGATAACTTTATCAAAGTAAAAATTGAATGATGTGATATGGCATGTGAAAAATTATAATCTTTAACACAAGCATGTACTAATACCAGGTGCTTAGAGCACATAAATTGAAATTTGATAGTTTTTGATAATGACAATTTTCAAAGAAATAAGAGTTAGATAGTTAGTTGATGAACTAAGCTCGAAAAGCTACCTACAGGACGTGTGCTCATCGTGAATTGTACGATTATATACAGAAGTTAAAAAAAAATTATGTAGCCAATTCTGTCATGGAGATGTTGGGTAGAAAAGTGAATTAACTCATGAATTTTTAAAAATAAGTTATTTGTAATTGTTGAAACAAATCGGGACAATAGAAAACAAGTAAGGTTGTTGTGATCGAAAAAATATGATTTGTTATTGGATGAAAATTTTTCTGAAGGGAAAAGTGAGGTCAGCATGAGATAAGTGATTTTCACCACCTCGCTTGTAGTTCGACGAAATCGCGTTCCGGTTTCACGGCTACGGTCACTGCTCCGTGATGCAGCCACAGCTCAAGTTATCGTGCGCTCTACTCCCGTGCATTGATTTTCTGACGCTGACCCTACTAAAGTGATGGATTGGAGACAAGCATGAAGACATACTGAATATCCTTACGTGTATCCTTTCAACCTCACTCACCCAACTAGTAGAGGTGGCAAAATAAATTTTCTTTCTATGAGATAGCACACATTCAAAGAACGTCCTAAAGATCTTTGTGGAAAAGGCAGAGAAACTTTAATTTTATCAAAAATCGAGTGCAAACGAAAAGAGCCATTGAGTCGATTCGAGTGAAACTTCAGTAAAACTCTTTTTCAATTTCTATTAATGTTTCCAGAAAATAAGAGTTGTGGAAACATAAGATGTGGTAACAGTTCTTTACAAACCTCTTAAAGTTTTAATGTTTACACTTTCATTTAAAATTTGGCTTCTCCGACTTACACCAAAAAAAGATGTGCATTTCCAATTCTAGTTCATGTTTCACATTCATCATTAGACAAAAAAATTAATATTAAAAATAGCTTCTCGCTTACAAAAATATTTAGGAGAAATTGCAGAATTTAAACGAATTTATCAAATTCGTAGATGGCACCGCGTAATTCAATTTTGATTCTGAAATCAAAGGTGCCTTCAAAAAGATGGTTTAATTCTGGCATATGAAAAAATAAAACAGTTGACGGATCATTTTGAAAGAAAAAAATGGCGTGCAAAAATGTACAAAAGTTGACTGAACAAAAATAGCTGCCGACGTTTCTTTTTCCTGGCTTGAGTGTTTACAACTATAACAAAATATGGAGAAGAAAAAGCTTGGCAGTTGTTACCTGAGAGTTTGTTTAACCAATCTTCGGAGCCCATCAGTCCGATATTATTTTGAAATTCTTTTGAGTATTGTTTTTGTGCTGAGTATACTAAGTGCTCATGAAATCCTATTCAGTGAGATCCAGTGCGACTTCGGTGACCTCAGTGAACCAATACAATTCTTGTACGCACTTTTATTTCAGTGTGCCATGTGCTGTTTTGCTGATTTTTTTTGCATCAGTTCATGTGCATCTGTGATAAAAAATCCCAGATACATCTCCGAAATTTTAGTTCGTTTCGATATTTTCAGAACATAAAATGCCTGTAATATTAAACTGACAGTCCTCGCAAATAAAAGCGCTTCGAGTAATGAATCATGAATTAAGATAACAAAACAGTGTGATTGATTTCACTGTAATTAGGTTATTCAGTAATTTGAATGATTGCCTATTACTAACACAGAAAGTCTAAAGCTAATGGGCAAGGAAAGGAAACAACATGCAACAGATATGAATTGCGAGGGAGATGAAAATGAAAGTCTCTTTTACCAGTTAAAATTTACATGAAATTAGTAGGAATGAAATGACGTTCAAAGCAAGGTGCTCAGATGGTTAAAATCTGACACGGCAGACCTGCAGGAGGCAGAGAAGGACAAGCTTGCACGCGAGTACATCGCTCCCTTCACGTGTGAGGCTTTATCAAAATTGCTGATTGGCACAAGTACTCTCATGTATTGAGTGCGTATTATTGATGTAATTGATACTCTGTTTAATACGTTGGCCTGCTACGACGCAGGTTTGTGAGATCACCATCCAGCAGTGCTTCAGACGAATAAAAAAGCATGAGACAAAAACGATGTCGCTGTCTTTGACAAATTAAAAATCTAAAATTTTCTTTTTCAGTACACCCTCAAAACATCATTTTATTCGATGGATATATTCGTTTGTAAAAGAATGTACTCTGTCCCCCGTTATCAAACGTTCTGTTATTAAAGATGGAAATCCTCCAATTCTGCGATCACATTAGTAATAATTACTCTCTTCTATAAGTTATCTACAGTATATTTGAAAAGTAATTTTTGGACGTTGTACTCGTGAAACATTTTCATCATATGATCAAATTTATTAAGCTACGCTTCGAGTACATTTATTTTATACTAACAGTCAAAAACAATTAGAAAATGATAATAGCTATTGTGTAGCATTCAGAAATTGAAATGAACTAAATTTCAGATTTTTATTCATTTATGTGAATAATTAGTGAAGAGGATGGCATCTCAGCTTTGAAAGAACAATATTTCACTGAACATTTGCAAAAAGTTTCAAATGCGAGGCTTAGAATATGTTACAGAGTAATCTGTCATGATTTATTAGAAATAAAATTACCATTTCTATTTATTCATACCTAACTATTATAATCTTCGAACTAATTTAAATAAGCTTTTTCTTCTTTTGATCCCATCATCACGGTGTCCAAAAAGTTTTATGAAACTTCCAGGGGTGATTATTTTTCATCTCGCCAATGGTTATTCAAAGTGAACTCCGAACCGGTGAACATCACCATCACTAATGATTACGCTTTTTCCCTTTAAAATCCAAGTATGCTCAATTGAATAACCGCTCTAAATATTATACACTTAGACCAGCTTCCTACGTGCTTCACGAAGGTCGCAGCTGCTGGTTGCACTCTTCCGGGATCCGCTCTATAGAGCGTCAGGACTCGACGCAAGGACAGGGCTGGAAACATCGTTGCGCTCGAAGTGACAGCAGCGGACTTGTCTGGCCACCTCGACCGTGAAGTAACCTGAGATAATCACTCCGTTACTCTCCTGTGTTCCTCCATTGCATACGCGAGTAAGGTTTGGAATCCATTTAATATGAAGGACATAAAAACCAACGTAACCGAAATCGGTTACGAAGCTCGACCTGATCCGAACAAGTGGTTTACTGATAACGTCGAAGTCTATGTTATTACACAGTGAAAAAAGAGTGTAATGAACGTGAAAATTCAGTGTCAACGAGCTAAACGCTTATGATGAAGTAATTATTTGAGACTGCATTTAATTCTTCATGATTTTCTTCAATTTATGTTGGTACAAGGAAGTTTGATATCAAGTGATCTGAGGAATCAGAGACTGATTTGGAGTTTATACGCAAACTCAGAAACACAGATAGGAGTTTGAAATTTTCGCATAAGAGGAAAAATATTACAAATTATCACAGGGTGAGTGTATCTTTCAAATGAAATAATTATATCTACTGAGACCGTGGAAAAACGGACGCTAATCGTATATACTACGTAGAGTGCGCAGTGCTAGACAAGATGTTGACAGCAAGCCTACGATGCGGTATTGTAGCCTACCAAAATTTAACGAGCTCGAAATATTTGCGGTATAATTGAGAGCTGATATTTTTATATTCCTTTGACATGATTCAATTACTATTTACCACTGAGTGTTAAAAAACACTCCGCAACTACCCTCAACCAGAAGCTCAATGCAACAGATAAATATAGTGAGACAATGCGGTGGAATTTGGCGCATTGCGTTTAGAATACGAAGGAAAATTGCTCATAGATGTTTGAACGCTCAAAATTTTCTTCGTAGTTTTCACATGTCTGTGCTGAAATCATTGGTGTAAAATGAAAGTCATAACAATCAAACATGTTGCAAATAAATTTTGAACTTCGAGCTACATATTTTAACTTGGTACACACTGCATCCTTAAAATTAAAATCGCACAATAAATGTCGAATGCTTCGACGCTTGATATCATAATTCAGCTTTATTAACAAGATTTGATCACGTCATTTCATGACGGAACCACGGGGGGTCAACCCAAGATTTCAATTTTTTTCATTCGATTCGTTTGAAATTTGGCCAGTATTTGTATATGTTGAAAGTTAACTTTTTTCACTCGCGTAACGTTTTCGATTTAGGCCTAATTTTTTTTAAAAATTCGATAAACTTGTTTTTTGGTACATTTTTGTGGATATTTCAAAAAAAGACTAGTCATTGAGTTTTTATGCTGGGACAAAACCAAACACAGTTTTAGAATCCTTGGACCATTCCTAACAAAAGAACGGTAGAAAATTTTACATCTGTAAGTTTTCGTTCTTTTTATATGTGACATTTTATCACCAATCAAATTTACACTAATTTTGGGTTTTGTGATTGATAAATAAATTGTTTTTGTACAATTAGGAAGTTTGCTACCGTACTTTTGTTAGAAGTTCCAAGGATTCTAAAACTGTCTTTGGTTTTGTTCTAGCGTAAAAATTCAATGAAAAGTCCTCTTTTGAATGTTGAAAGTTAGAGGTTTTGAGTAGCAGCCCCCAAAAATATTTTTGTTGAAGAGTAATATAATGAACAATTTATGTAATTGAATGCTGTTTTCATTTTTATTTCAACAATCTCCATGCATAACTTCATGTTCATACTGTGAATAGTAATTTAAAAGAAATTATAATAAAAAAAATTCTTTTTTTATTAAAATTGTGAACTTTTTTTTAAATTTTTGGTCTGATTCTTATGATAATTTGACTATTTTATGTAATTTAAAAAAAAAACACAATTTCTTCTGTTCATTTTTTCGATTCAGGCTTTAGTTTTCTGAAAAAATTGGACAAATTGTTTTCTAGTTCATTTATATTGATATTTCAAATGAATAGAACTCATTGAGTTTTTATGCTAGAACAAAACGAACAGTTTAAGAATCTTTGAAACATTGTAAACAAAGTTACGGTTTCAAATTTTCCATTTCTCGTTGTTTTGTTTTCATTTTTTTTTTATATGTGGCGAAATGGGGTCGAAAATTCAGGATTTTTGGCCCCCTTACCCCCCTCCCTGGGGGGGATCTAATGTCCGTAGCGCCATAAAATTTTAGGACCGAATAGTCTACCACCTAAGGGTCCTTTTCCAACAACAAAACTAAAAAAGCTCACCCGACCAACAGGGGCCTGGCAGGGGCCTGGGTCGACCTCCTTAGTACCTCTGAATTTCCCAGTGCTTTCATCAACGAAATTTTTCTGTGTTACAGTCAAATATTTTTCTCCAAATACCACTGCCTGTCATAATTTCTAGCCCATTTTTTAATGAATGAATTTTTTCTAAATAGGAATCAATTTAGACACAGTTCATGAAATCTTAAGATGTACTGTATTTCAATATGCTGACAACAACATGGAGTTTATTCTTTTTATTTACCTATTTTTGTAGGACTGCATCATACCTTTCTTAACTAGTTCACCACTTATAGCTCTTAGTATTCATTTAATCTCAAGTCTGCACAATGTCGCGCCACATGTGTTCCACTACTTACAATGCTGCTATGTAAGTGGTCCACTACATGTTGACCGAACGTCTATTTTTCCAAGTAAGAAATGCAAAATGTACACCATTATTTTCAGTAGTTTTAATAGGATTCTTATTCAACGTTTTGTGTGTTTTTTTCAAAACAAGCATCAATATACTTATAACCGAAATGGTAGAGCCTCAAGAAGTTTTAGGATGAATTACGAACATAATCACTGATTGGTCGCAGTGTATCACGCTGCTGGCGTTGTGTCAAACATTACTCGGAATAATTTGCACTCTCCAAATCGTTTCTTACGTACTCCAGCTGATGTCCAGAATACTGACAAACATTTCTCAAGCTTTCAGTTTCAGAATTATTAGATTGACATTTGATCAATGCCGCCCTATACCGAACACTATCACTGTTTTAACTTGGACTCTCCATTAGACATAGTTTTTCTTTGGTAGTGATGTTCAATTCACATTGTAATTTGACAGAGTACAATTGTTAGTTTCAAAAACATTTCCGTGTACACCAAACAGGGAATGCTCGTTTTCGATGCTACTGTGCCTGTACACTGGAAACATTTTGTTGAAAGTTAGTCAAAGTAATTTGAATTTACACCAGGATCAAACGTTTTTTTACGCTAACAGCTGCCTCCTACTGCAAATCATTTAAATCATAGGACTCCCAGTACTGACTTTTCGAGCTTATGTATTTCTAGTTTCAACGGAAATTTATTGTTAAGTGTCATGTGCGAGAGCAAATTATTCAGTTAAATCTAGCTAAATTTTTCGATGTCATTGACCTAGTCGACAAACATGCTCCACATTTTTAACCTTTTCGAGAGTGTTGGGATGCATGTATATGTCCCATATATATTGATTAGAATTGGGCACAACAACTGTAATTAGAATTGTGCGGTCGGTGCCTGATATGCATTGTAATCTGGTATGGTAAGGTGCGCATAAAGTTACAGACAAATGAATTTTATTCTAATAGGCTAATCAAACGGGATGACAAATTTTGTGTTTTTCTGAATTCTTGATAATTTTCTCGTTCTATCTTTATCTTAATACGCTTAAAACTAAGTTCGTGGGTAACGCTCTCATCCGAGTTTGCGGTATTATGGATAGGACAGGTCAGATAGGTTAAATTATGTTTGGTTAGGATATTTTACATTTTATTTCATTATTATTTTCTTTATTTTTATTTTTTATTTTTCTATTTTCTATTTTAATTTTATTGATTCATTCTTCTTCTTTTTTTCACATTTTTTATTTTTTCCTTTTTTTATTTTTTGTTTTATGTTTTACATTTTAATTTTTTATTCATACTATTTTCCTATACATATAACGATGACATTGGATAAGTTAGGTTAGGATGGGATAGGTTAGGGTAGGATAGGTTAAGATATGTTTGGTTAGGATAGGTTAGGTTAGCATAGGTTAGGTAATGTTGACGAAATTTTTTTACGGGTCCACGTTTTTATGTTTGACATATTATCATGATAGGTTCGGTTAGCTTAAGTCAGAAAGAGATAGGTTAGAATGTGTTAGGCTAGGATAGCTTAGGTTGGAATATGTTTTGTTAGAAATTGTTAGGTAATGTTGATGAAATTTTTACATAATAGGTTCGGTTAGGGTAGGTTAGGATATGTTAGGGTAGGATAGGTTAGGTTAGCATAGGTTTTGTTGTATTGAAGGAATTTTTTCCTGGATCCACGGTTTTTATGTTCAACATATTATCAGGATCGGTTCGGTTACGATAGAATAGGATTAGTGAGGTTAGAATATGTTATGTTGGAATTGGTAAGGTAATGTTGACCGGATTTTTTTCACGGGTCCACCTAGCGAAACGATGACATTGTCCGTGGAATTTCCACGGGTCCTGCTAGTTTAAATAAATCCAAGTGAACACATGGATAATTTTTATAATTCTATTTACAGTGTTCCACTAGGATGCGTGTGTCCCATTAGACTAAAATAATTGCTGAAAGACTATGATGTACCCCCTCATTTTCACTGAAATACGATTACACATTCAATAAATATATTTTCTATGAAGAAAAAATTTATATATGTCTACCGAACTTTTTTTCAACATGTAAATCAATTGTGTGATCTCTGGGTCGGAAAGCTTAACGTATTTTCATCTTCTTGAATACCGCCCTAGGACACGATATTGAAAGTCTTGCTTTTTATTCTGACTTTTATAGTCTCACAATATCAGTGATTATGGCTTTTGATTGTAAATGTCTGCAATTGTACTGAAGCATGTAAAAATACTGTATTCAAAAGCATATTCGGAACCAGTTATTCGGAGCACAACTGTGTCAAATGCTCGCCTGTGTCGCTTGGATTTCCGCCTGCAATCGCAGTAGTGACCAGTGAGATTTCAGGGAGAGTGCCGGAGATGATTGACAATTACATCTCCTATAACCTTTGCGGCTTAGAGTCAACGGTGACAAGACAGTACAAGTGCAGCCGAGCACAGGGAGTCATTATACAGCTTTCGAGCGATGACTGGTCAGTGGATAATCTGTCACTTTGACTGTAAGGAGGCTCGAATCTTCTTCAACATCATTAATGCACATGCCATGGAGTGGGTGGTTGACAGATTCCCATTGTTTTAGGATAAACTATTTATTCGCTTAAGCTTGCGTTATCAACATACCTCCCATCATGCCTAGCAGAATTATTCTGTCTGTATACACATTTTTCACGAGTTTTGAATGTTGTCGTTATGTTATTTTTACATATCGAAATCTATCAATACCACACTTCTAGGATTAGAATATTCCAAAAACGGCTGTTAATTATTGGCCCGTGAAAGCTGTCAAAAATTGATTCATCAATTTTTTTGAATGTTTTCATTATTTGTTAATTTAAGACTGATTTAGGAGCGTAACTGCACAATTTCCAAGGTTTTTTATTGGCTTTACTAGACTGTAACTCTGGCTGCCGAAAATTAAATCCTACGTACAGAAGTGAGACTGGTATGAATCCTGGCTCACAAGGAGTTTTCACTCCGATAATTAAATGGGAAGCAGTGCAAGTTCTGCTTTGACCATTCTTTACAATGCATAAGTTGATGTATCGTTTGAAAACGGGAAACGTTCTCTTACTTTCATTGGATCGTTGATACGAAACAACATAAACATTTTTTCCCATTTTTTCGACCATGCATGCGTGTCTATGAAAATTTTAGCCCTTAATGATTCAATGATTAATGCCTTTACTTCTCATATTTTTGAAAAAAATTCATTAATGCTTTCAATTTACATGATCAGTATGAAGGAAAATTAGTCCAGAATTCATATTTGTGTGCCAAGCTGTTTCACTGTGTATTACGATAAAATACATACTGCACTGAAAACTATTCCTTAATTGCACTGGGTAATTTTTAAATGTGGGGCCTGAAAGAATGTTTAATAACTCCTATATTAATGAATGAATTTAAAGAAAACGAAGTTAATGAATAAAAAAAAATTGATACTTTTATTCTATTTATTTTTTAAATGTTATATATTTTATGTGCCGCTCCCCTGAGTGCAGGCAAAAATCGTCACGATTACACAGATCCAACGCGTTGGATTTCTTCCTCGATAAATGCCTTGAGCTGCTGTTAATTTGTTGGTTTTCACTGTAAGTTCTTCCTTTATGGAATCCCCAAAAGAAAAATGAAATGGCTATAGGTCATGAGACCTAGCTGGCCATTCAATATATCCAAATCTTGAGATCAATTTTCTCAGAAAATATTGACGAAGAATACTCATATTCTCATATCTTAATGGCCTGTTGTCCCATCATGTGGAAAATAGCGATTCATAATATTCATATTACTCACTTGCGGGATAAAAAAGGCTTCTGTCATCCTCGTACTGCTCTCCATTGATGGTAACGGTTTGACCGTTATAATCCTCGAAGAAATAGGGACCAGTGATCTGTTCTCCATAACACCTCACCACACCGTGACCCTATCAGAATGAAGTGAAAGTTCCGTGATCTCCATCGTATTTTCAGTGCCCCAAAACCTAATGCTCTGCTTATTCGTACATCTCTTTAAGCTGAAGTGTGCTTCATCTGACATAATCAACCTTCCCAAAAAAATTTATTTTCATCATTCTTCTGAAGGATCCACTCATTAAACAAAACACGACAGTCAAAATCTGGTTCTTGCAATTTCCTGAAAATCTGAATTTTAAATGGCTACGTTGATAAATTCTTCTTCAAAATCTTCTGAGCTAAAGAATAGCTTATTTCCAATTGCTGAGATAAATGTCTGTCACTGATATTTAAGTTCGAATCCTTTATTTGCTTTGCATTTTCGAAAGCATCATTCAAAATCGCGCTGTGATACCTCCGTAGAGGCTTTTTCTTTTGCAAACTGCCGGAATAGGAAAAACTGTTAACACATCTGGAAATAATTTTCTTCAATGGCGAACTAAACACTTCATATTTCTTTTTAAAACTTTGCTGGGCCTTTATTTTGCTCTTTCCTTGGTTGGAATAGGCTAAATTGTACGCTGTTTTAATTTTTTTGTGGTTTTTATGCCAGACTGTGTATCTTGGTTACAAACATATCCAATAAAACTAGTATTTGTCTGGATTTCATGGATACTTTTTTTTTTAAATTCAATCAATAATATAGGAGTTATTAAATATTCTTTTGGGTCCCATAGATGATAATCACCCTGTTTATTTCCAGGACCATAAGAATTTCCCCTTGCAGGGTGAAATATGTAAGAGAACAGTCAACCTTATTATATCCGGCCAGCACAAACACACTTACCTTGTTTTGTTTTATCTCCAGTTTCATTGAGTGAGATGAACTTAACACAAATATTTTCATTGATTCAGGGCCTCAATCAGTTATCCGGCCTGCTAGCGATCTGGAATTTTCTTTAACTGAACTGCTATAGTTTTCCCCTATTTTGATTTATGAATTTTTCTTCAGAAACTGGAACTTAAGAAGTAAGTAGAATTTGGGATTCAAACATAAGTATGCCTTACCATTTTTTCAAAAATTATTCATTCATAGATGAAAATTGGTTGCATGACCGTTGTTGTTGAGCAAATAACACTTGATAACCAATAGCAAAACACGAATCCTGAAAACTAGTTCCGTTTGCGCATTCCAGCCAGTGGAAACACTTTCTACGGTTACAGAAAAAACAGTCTGATGCTACGCAAAATTATAAATGTTTACACTTGGTATAATTTTTATATGATGAGGAGCTGCAATTCCGAAATTTGCCATCTTTAACTACATTTATAAGCTCACGTAATGTCCGAACAAATTTAATTCTTCGTCTATGCTAGTGAAGGGGACAAGCGCTTTTTTGGAGAAAGGAGTGTGGATGTTAACGAATAATTGTAACTTCGATTGAAAATCTATTCATTCTATACACCCGTTGATCCAAATATTTTGGAGGTTTTAACTACGGGCACTACATTGATTTCAGAGTACTCAGAAAATATTTTACTCACATAACAATCCTTGTTTTGTACTGCTCTCCAACACTTCTGGTGAAGAGTGTAATTTGTGTTTTGGGGAATTTCGAGGAAGTGCATGATGGCCAGTACAGAAAATTTTTGCATCATTCAGATGCAGTGGTTCTTGAATTCCACAAAAGATGACGCTGGATGCTGGGGATGAAGCTGGAGAAAGAATTGCATTTAATTAATGACTTGTAAAAATCAATTAAGTTGGCTCAAAAATGTTCCTCATGATGTATGTATTTGTGGAAAATGTTCTCAATTGTTGCTCAAAAAACTGTTTCTAGTCATAAATTCTCATTTTGAGGTTGATATTCGTTGACTTCCAACGAGGATAAATTATTCGTTGTGTCAATAAATACACTGGTCACATTAACGCCCCACATCAAAAATCATATGGAGTCTAATGACCTCAAAATTGTACAATTACTTGCTGTTGGTGCATTGCAGATAACAGAAAACCGAGTTTTAATAGAAAATACAGGTTCAATTGCACTTTGTGTGAAACATACCAATGTGTTCTACAAAAATGTTTGAAGACGATTGCATAGATGACTTTTTTGGCACATTCTGCAGTGAGATCAATGACGGTGATGTGAAGAATGTCTCTCAAGTTAATTTTGCCCGTTAAAGAATCATATCCAAAACGAGATTGGCCAAATTCAAATGCTCTCCTTTCAATTGCTTTGTGTTTCACGCTTCTTTTGTTTCGTCGTTGAATGTTTCAACACTCGTGTCGATTTACATTGCATCGAAAATTTTTCTTGCATTTAGAGCGGGCCTGCTCCTTTTCATATTCAATGTCCACGCATACTTGTTGTGAAAGTAAACGTGATTCCGCGTCCACTAGCAGTCAAACCCTGTCAGGGTTAGGGAGTCAGTAACCCTTCTAGAACTAATGTCTACAATTTTTATGCGCGCTGAAGCATTTTTAAGAGATCTCTAACAAAATGAAGGTCTCAGCCGTGCAATTGTGCTTTTCAAATCCAGCATACCAAATGCAACCCTGAAGTAGGGAGCAAGGCCGGAGGACGCGTGACAGCGAACGCCCCAGCGCGACGTCAGTTGAAGCTTGAAGGTGTCGTTGACCAGCTGGGTCTCGAAAGCCGGAAAGTCAATGTCCCTAGATCCGGACCTTATACAGAACGCGTTTCAATTTTATCAAGTTAGCAATCGTAGTTTCTTGAGAGTAAGACTGAATTCCTTTTCATGCTCACAGAGAGGTTTTTGACGGGAGTTTAACGCTGTTTTTACCGTAAAGTCATATATAAACCTATTTTTACAGACGGAAAATAAATATTGAGAAACGGAAAATATTAAACATGGCTTCACTTATGCGTTTCTTGGCTTGTACTAAAATGAAGGGTAAAGCAATGAATTGTGTAAAAATTTCAATATCATCTAAAATTTTTATCATATAAATAGAGTAGGAATGCTTAATTGAGAATAATGTTGACTACAAGGAAATAATTCTAAAGAAAAGAGAGAAGGTTTTATTAAAAAGGAAAATTTGTAAGAAGAGCATTGAGATTGCAAGCGTTGGAGTGCAAGCGTCGAAGTAGGGTTTGCGATGGATAAGTGTAAGAATTGGCGATCGGAAATGCGGCAGCTTGAATACTTCCTACAGCTTTCGAAAGTAAGAAAAACACATGCAGTGTAGTAACAGCAGTGGAAGATGGGCGGAAACTGGCACCGGACAAGTTTTCTGAGGAGAAGCTATTAACTAAGCACGCTTATTTTTTCAGTTGATAGAACTAGTGGTAGTGGTATAACAGATATTTGGATGGCACCTAAGTAAGATGGTTACTCACAGTTGTTCAGTTTAATAATTTACTGTGACACTGTGTTGGAGTGATTGATGAGACCGTTTAAAAATTTCTGGTTTTCGGTATTGCACAAGTAAGTGCTCGGTACCATTGTGTAATAGGTGAAGTTGGAAGGAGGTTGAGGAACTTTGTGAAGTGTAATTGGTTAGGTTTCCTAGATGTACAAGGGGAATTTAACATCTTAACAAGCTCCACTTGCTGACGGTCAACTTTAGCACTAGCTTGGTCAGTGCTTCCACTTCCTCGTGAAATTTAGAATTTAAAGGAATTTTACTACTGTGACGTTGTGATAAATTTGAATAATAAGTAGAATTTATGGCTTTCAGTAACATTGGCTAACCCAAATTTTCTCAAATTGCTACAACAATTTTGTTACAGTCCACCAGTAACTCCCACTTAATTTCTGCCTCATGATTCCATGCGAGGATTTCTCAAATTTCATATAACTTTTTTACCCAACGCTTGTGCATTATAACATAATTTATTTACCGAAATGTGAAGGCATATAAAATTATAAAATTTCATCTAATAATCATTACATATAATATAACGACGTTTTTTCGTGGAATCAGAAAGTATTTTCTCGCTCAACAGCTCAGACATTGGCATCAAATTTCGAACTTAAATGAGCAGTCAGATTCACATGAAAATAGAGCGAGTTAGATAATATCAAAAGCGCACTCATTTCATAGCGTTAAAAGGATTTTCATTCATTTTTTGACGAGGTTGGATTTAATGAACTTTGTGAAGAAAAGCATCTCATAACAGAATAAAAATGTGGCACCGTTGGCCATAAATAGTAACGTGTAAATTAATTTTAAACAATTTCATTGAATAAAGTATTCAAGCGCTGAACTTACTGAAAGTGCGTCATTTGAATACTTGATAACAAAGATGTTATTGCTACGGGGTAATGGGATTCTCTGTTTTTTATTGTAATGAAAAATAACAATGAAAATGAAGTTTTACCTAATACAAAATTAGAATATACTGATTTGTCCACACAACCTCTTCTCGTTCAAGTTCCTCCAAAGATGAGATGTAGGTGATCAGGCGCTTAACCTTTGCGTTTCGTGGATAGTTGCGAGGAAAGTGTTTGCGTGCTTGTAGTATTTTAAAAATACGGACTCATAGGCTGTCTCTTTTTCGTGATGAAGCTACAGGGAGTCATCATCTCAATGACGATGTGTCCTGCATTTTCGTATTGTGCAAAATTTCAGCTCGCCTGCTTAGATTGCTACAGTAGTTTTCTTCTTTATTTACGAGACACTATCCCCTAATATCAACTTTTAAATATAACACTTTAAGTGCGACGTGACCCACCGGTGGTCCCTCAGGAGATTTTTATAACCTGTTGACCGACCAGCAGTCACTAACTCATTTTAGATGAATGCGTAATGGAAACTAAATGAAGAATCGATCTATTTAATGTTCGTTATTTTCAAAGTTATTTCTAAAATTAACTCTTATTTTAGTTGATTATTAAACTTCAGTTTAATCCGCAGCAGTTAACGTGTTAAGAAAGTCAAGTCGGATGTATTGATAACTCGTCTCAAAGATTCCCACGCCGAAACATTAATCTCGGCTCAATTTTTATTGTACTATGTCAGGTCAGTGTGTCTCTTTCGTATTAACGAGAAAACTATTAATATTTAAAATCGTCAATCAATTAACCTGAAAAAAGATGATTTAAGTTCAATGCGGCTGTAGTCAAAAGAAGTTAGACTCAATGTTGTTCCTCACCAAAGGTGAAAACTAACATGACTGCTTCGCTTCCTTCTATCATTGATGTTTTCTGTTACACCATTAAAAATTGGCCCAGTGCTACAGTATTGGTGCAGTATTATTAGCGTGACTCGGGAGCGCAATGATGCAAACATCATATCCGCTTTCACCGCGGTTTTCTTTCGCCGTCCGCGTTGCACGTTTGTAGTTTTGGCAGTGAGCTCCTCTGTGCGGCACCAAATGGCGAATGACATGCGCTTCAATAGCGCGCGTAGGGCTTTTACCGCCCCCTGGCGACGATGGAGCGACACTTCCTTGCTCTGAAATTATGTAAATAATCTGAACACCACTATCGTGTCTTGTTTGATCTATGTGGATGGTGGACTGTCGTTTAAGAAAATGAACGCTTTTTTAAACAGGTATAACAATTTTTGAATGGACGAGTTTGTCTTTTGTTTCACAATTTGAAAAAAAAAACATGTGAAGAGTTATCTAAAATTCGGTAAACGGCAGTCCACACCAGTATTGATGTGCTTTTTGAATTCTGAAAATTTTTGTTTGGAGTCTAGGGTACCTGAAAGGGATTTTCCAGTACCCAGTCATTTTGGTAGTTTTATATTGATTCATTAGTGAAATTTTTCTCATCTAAATACTCGATTTCATTTGTGAGTGCACTCTCATTTTTTTCAGGATGATCTTTCCTCAAACCACTCTTTTTTTCTTGTTGGAGGTGTGTGAGTTGTAAAACTCTTATACTTTGAATGTGGGAAAGTTAAATTGAAGTCTATTTTGATACTGTTCCTGATGTTTTTCACATACATTCGCTTCCATGGCTGGCCTAAAGGCACTTGCTGCCTTCATTGACTCTTGGGTTTCGTCTGCCTCATTCTTTGTGGCTTCGATAATTTTGTGGGTACAGGAAGCTCGAAGGCAATCTCTTCGAGGGCGATCTTTGGAGGTTCTAAGGTCGTCGAACCACTAAACTTGAAATGTGAGAAACTGCATATTTTAAATCTCTGTTTTTAGCTGTACGCTTGTCAAAGGTTTCATTGAATACATAAATACAGAAAATGATAACATGTTACTTGGAAGAATTTAATACATACATTTTTTCAAATTTGGAAATATTTGCCTGGATAGGGAAGTAATTTTACCAACCTGCTAATTTTTGCTGAACATTACTCAAAAATTTTGCCCGCACTCTGTAAAGAATGATTATGTTAAATTCAAATTTTAGTCTCCTCCATGTCTCTAAAGACTACAAATTGCATTAGGTAGTCATGGTTACTAGCAACAGGTCACTCGATTTGAGTGCAAAACCGATGGGTGATCTATATATGAACTGTTACGCCACACTGGCTCAACTCAGTTAATTACTAGCTACAAACGATCTGAGGACAGTGTTAAGTTTCGGTTATCAATGTTTAGGAAATAAAGTTAGTCACTACTTCTTAACGCAACAACTCATATATTACTTCTCAATTTCTCACAAAAAAGTGTTGTACTACGAATCACTTCAACACTCTTCGGAAATGAACGCCAAATTGTCATCATTGTGCTGGAGCGCGGCGGTGCTGATGGCGGCGATGGGGAGCGTTGCGGGCTTCAGCAGCGGCGCGGGGTCTGCCGCTTGTGACAACATGATACCTCAGCACGGCCGCCTCGCTCCTCAGAGCACGCCCTCACCTCACTCCGTGTCGGCGGTCCCAAATGGGGACGGTTCTTTCACAGGTAATGTTGACACATGTTAGCAATGAAGGATGCTCAGTGTTAACTTTTTCGGCAGATGTGAAGCATGCTAGGTAGGTTGGTCACCCGTTTTCGGTGATATAAAAATGCTTTAGCATGCCAAATAGGCTGCATAAGTTGTTATGGACGTCTTTTTCTGTGACGTCATATTATTGTGATGATCCTCCTCTTGGTAACTTATCTCAAACGAGACGTCGCATCGAGAGTTAAATTAAAATTTTCAGACCGAATCATCTTCGTTTAGGTATCATTCGCTGCCACCAGCCCAATATTCGAGCAAAACAATATTTATCTGTGTCATAAACCAATTATTTTAAAACGTTCGTCACAGTCAATTAATTACCTTTATCTTCGGTAAGCTTGTAGTCAGAGCTGTACATTTAAGGCTATTATTAACGTGCATTTCATCATCATCAGTATCATTTATGATTTTCGTCCCATCCTCTCATCTTCCTAACTTACAAAGGAAATTAAAGACATGAAAGCTGACACATGTTCACAGTTGATTAACGCAGACGTTCATATATCACGAAGCTGTTGAGAGATATAGCTGGTTAGACACATAGTAATTATGTTTTACTCAACTGCGGGATTCCAGTTTTGGGCATTGTCGAGATTCGTGCGAGGAGGCTGGTTACTTTACAATCCATTAACATTGAATAATTGGAGCAAGATGGATCTCTAGATGTTTTAGAATCAATTGTTAATCGTATCACTCTCAAGTTCATTTTTAAGTACAGAGGGTTCATCGCCAAAGGCGAAAGGCGATGAACCGCGAGAAAAGGAGCACCAGTTATTATTGTACGATCTCGCACAGTTAACCTTCAGTTTCGAACTCTATGAGGGAACCTCCTCAACTTGTGCGTATGATTGCTCCCGCCACACTCCCCGGGCTACTCTCTCGGGCTCTCCTGAGGAGCGCACTGGCTCTCAAGATTAAGGCGTTTCATTTCATGTGAGAACAGACACGTTATTATGACGATAGTTGGAATCTAATTGACGGATGAAAAAGGCCCGCTATCCTGGTAATCATTGGTAATTAGGACCTCGCATTCAATCTATAAATATGAATAACATCCTAGATGATTAAGATTGCAAAGACATTGAAATAAATTCTTAGAAGAAAAAGAAGTATCTGGCAGCATGGCTGCCTAAGAACGCTCGGCGACGTGGCGTTCGTATAGATACGAGGGGGGCGAGGGTATGAAGGCGAACGAAGCTTTCAGACGGTACCTGTAGGCGTTGTATCGGCTGATGGTCATGAGTTCGGGCGAGGATCGCAGAACCACGCATGTGCTGCGCTCATCCACGAGAACATATTACTTGTGCGATGATGGTTCTTTTCGAGACATTAGAATGGAAGTTGTTGGCCAAACTTACCTTCCCTTCCTCGCCGCGTCTTACGTCGTAGATACGATGTGATGAAGTTATATTGAGATATAACAAAGTGTTCGAGCACTTTTATAAAAGTAGTCTTCACAAGCACAAACATATCCAGTGAGATGCAACAAATACTTGGACAGTTCAGAAAACTAATTCAATAATAAATAGTTTTTGAAGAAATTAAATTGTGAAACAAAACGCGCAGAAATATAGCTTGATATTCATCACTTGAGCGTCGAAAACACGATGGAAAAATTTTAAAGTGACAAAATTCTTAATTTTATTAAGTACATGTCATGAAATGTGTGTGCTCTTTGCTAACTTATATCAACATGTGAATCTCAAATTGCTGGAAGGCTCATTTCCGCACAAAAATGTAAATAGTATTGCAACCACATGAGTGTTTTCTGAGACGCAGTTAAAATATTAACAATGAACTGCAATAATCTGAAAGAAAATAAAAATTATCACGGCTACTCACCAAGCTTAGTTCCCAGAGTGACTCATAATTTCAAACCAGAATTACCGAGGGTTTCGTGTGTTCCCGAAGGTACTGTAGGACCGGTTGATTACATCTCATATTTGGGATATAATACGCTCTGGAGGAATTTAAAAATTCATCCCCTCACAAATTACACCCTAATACACAATCGCTATGCAGAGAACTCGCAATTACTTTTCAATACACTGTAATCAATAACAGTGCTGAGGCTCTAATATTAGTTAGCCAATTTACTATTTTTAACAATTACAAGCATCGGTATTTGAAATATGGAATAACAGGGCCGTACACTTTTACAGAACGATTCCTAGTATTCCTCATTAATATGTCAGGAAAACAAAACACATTTTAGATTACAAGGTACACAATGACTGCATTCTATACGCAAACATTTTCACACTTCTACTGCCTTACTTATAGAAATTCATTGTGTTCATTTCCATTCTGAAATTAGTTCTTAATTTGAACTCTGGATACGGAAAACGGAATCATTGAAATTTTAAAGGAAAGCAACTTTTACGAATGATTTTTTCATGCCTGCTGCGTCCTTTCCATCACGAGACAGATGTTTACGCTTCGCAGTATCAACAAACATTCTCCACCTGCAAGTGAGAATTGTATTCTTTTTATTGCTACCGTATCGCTTTTGAGTACGAATCAACATATATATCTTTCATCAGCCACCTTTTTCATAAAATCTCTGGTATTATTTATCTTCGTTGTACAGAAACCCTCAAAGCCTACCACAACGATTTCCAAATTTTTGAAAATCATCTGAGAAACCCATATCAACTTTGTTCGATCTTGGTTGCTCCTATTACTCCATCTTCGTCGTCTCTCTGCCCCAAGATGGACTCTAGACGTCATTTTGAAGAATAATTACCAATCATTCTCCTTTCATGATATCATTTCAGTTTTTACGGTCTGTTTGGAGAAACTTTTGCACGAAACAAATTATAGCTGGGATACTTAATTTTGATATTATTGTCTATGCCTTGAAGTAAGCTCTTGTTTCTTGAAACACCATTAGGACGCATGTGTTCCTAAAAATCTCACCCTAGGCTTTTCGTAGGTTACCCTCAAGCAGTTGAGACGCGCAGCGAGTTAACATCAGAGTGCACGAATTGATAGATAGTGCACGAAAGATATAATTGAGCAATTGTCCAGCTTACTGGTGATGAGTTGTGAGCATTTTTTTTTAAAGAACGAAGCCTTCTATGTTGGTATAATGTCGTGGTAGTAGCATTACGTTGCGAGCGCACCACAATGCTACTACCACGACATTACACCAACATAGAAGGCTTCGTTCTTTTAAAAAAAATGCTCACAACTCATCACCAGTAAACTGGACAGTTGCTAAATAATATCTTCATGATATTACGCTTTAATTCTCATCATAGAACAGTTATTTGAAGTAGCATCGTTATTACGAGTGAACTCGTGCCCTGTTAATATTGAATAGCAAAGATATTTCGACGCCATCTTTCATACTGTCGACAATGTGAAGATGTTTACCTGGATCTCCGACATCACTCAGTACCTGTAGAGTACATTCAGCGTCCTACCTATTTAAGATGAACGTTCTGAATGTATTTATAGAGAATGAAATTCTTGAAATTCTCCTGCAACGACGTGTGTTAGCAGTTTCTTCAGTAAGGAATCTCGTGATCCTTTCCTGAGTGTCTTAATTATGAGTTAGTTACGAGAAAAACAGAGATATGCGTTCAATATTGATGATAATCGCATCAGAATGCGCAATCTGAAAAAATGAGGCTGCTGAAATAAAAATTGAAAAACCTTTACGTTCTCAATGAAATTACTCTTTGAAATTTCTTGCAGTTTCTGGTTGTGAATCCATTAATTAATTAATATCATGAGTCATCAAAAGTAAAATAAGATCTAATATAATCTGTGACTTATTTCTACGTTATAAAAGAAACTGTAACATTAGAAACAGCGCTAGAAAAAAAAGACACAAGGAAAGGAATCGTAACATTGCTTCAAGTTTCAACATCTAATTATATTCAAATTTGTGAAAACACTAATGTGTTGTCAACTATGATGCCAAAAAGATTTTAGGCTTAATTTCAAGCTATCTAAGTCTTTCTATATGCACGACGAGATTCCAGAGCAAAGGTTGCTTTCAAAAGATGTGAACCACCGTAGTATAGCTGTGCATTCTGCAAAAATAGGCTTAAAAATATTTCCAAGCCCTTAGATATTTTTAAACATTGCAGGTTACTTTACGAAGAAATAGAAGATGACTGGGACATTAGAAAAAGTTCCAAAATCTGGCTCTCACTGGAACATTTCAATGAGTAGTTCACGAAAGAAACATGTAAGTAAGTTTAAACCAATTGGTTGGTGACAAGAAATGAACTTCAGTGAGTTCTTAGTCCTGCTTGAACGGTTAGTTAGAAAACAATTAGATCTTTTATTGTGAGAGAACATTCATAATTAACGAACTCCAAGGGGCAAGAACTCAAATCAAGGTATCCTTGCAAGACTTCATTACTGAAGAAACGCCACTTAAATCGAGATTGCAGTTTACAAAAGCAAATTTGAAGTTAATTTTGATAGAAGCTACGGAGAGAGCTACGGTGAACATGAGAGAGCGAGAGAGCTACGGTGAACATGAGAGAGAGAGAGAGCTACGGTGAACATGAGAGAGAGAGAGAGCTACGGTGAAGATGAGAGAGCGAGAGAGCTACTGTGAAGATGGTGTAAAATTGTACAGAAAACTTGAAAATACGGCTAAGAAACTAATGAAAACTCAACTTGATAAAATGATTATTGTTTTGAGTAATTTTTGTAATATGGTGAAAGAAAGTAAGCTCTTTATGGCCTAAATGATGTCATTCATTTTTGGAAAGAAGATGGGACAGCCTACACCCAGAAGAACACAACCCCAGCTGTGAAGCATAGTGGCGGGAACATAATGGTCTGAGGTTGCTTGGCATTTGTTTTTTTAAGGACAATTGGTTTCTATCGAAGAAACTTTGAATTAATGTAATATTCGTTGAAATTTTGTAGGATAATTTGCTGAGAAACTAGACGTTGGATCTGAATAGATTTTTTAACTTTCAACAATAATCTGCAGCACCTCTTCAAAGTAATTCGTGAAATGGTTCACAAGCAACAACATCAATATACTAACGCGGCCTATAGTTAATCACCGGAATTAAATCTGATAGAAAATTTGCTGAGAAAAGTCAAAAGTCTGATCCGCACAAGACTACCAACTACCGTCAATGATTTGAAGGGGTTTATCATGGAAGAAAAAAAGGAAGAATACTGAGATTCCACTCAACTCATTCCAGGGCTTAGTAAAAACTTGCATGAAACATCTTAAAAGCGTATCAAATTAGGTTGTACGATTCGACACAGCTTTAAAATGAAGGTAATAGCGAAGACTATTGATTTAAAAGACATTTTTGTTGAAAAA
>JACJUY010003452.1:66813-83864 GCA_014220935.1 Platorchestia sp. MABIK
TATCAGTTGCCGAATACATCTATTAAGTAAGTGAAGCGGATAGCCATTGTTAAAAAAAATTGTTTAAAAAATTCAAGCTCATTATGCAGTGATAAATAATTGGAACTAATTTCATATGCCCGGAACAATAACGTCTTGATACTACTGATTTTAAACTGTAACGGACAAAAAGTAAAGAAACTTAAACCCATGCCAGTAAGCGTATCTTTTCTATAAACAGAGGAGCAAAAGGTGTTATTTGTGCGCTGAACCAAGCAATCTAAAAAAGGTAATTTATTATTAGCTTCAGTTTCCATGGTGAACTTAATACTGGCATGTTTCGTATTAAGGTAGTCAAGAAATAAACTGGCATGTGTTGGATCACGAAATAAAACGAAGGTGTCATCAACGTACCTACGATAAAATACTGACTTAAAAGGAACAGGGCACTCTGAGAGCCAATTTTGTTCATGGTATGACTTAAAAATATTAGCAAAAGTTGGCCCCAAGGGCAGCCCCATGCCTAACCCTTCCGTTTGCTAATAAAATTTACCATTGAAAAGAAAAAACGAATTCCGAACTGCAAGGTCCAACAAAGTTTTAAAAACAGTTCTGCTCATATTATGTACGGTATTTTCTACATTAAACAAGTGCTGCAAACAAATGTCAATGGTTTCGGTCAATGGAATGTTGGTGAATAAATTTTCAACATCAAATGAAGCCATGTACAGCGTGTCGGCGTTGCGAACAGTTGAGATCTCTTTAGCAAATGAATATGAATTGAGCACACTGTATTCGTCGGAAGCCAATGGGTTCAAAATTGGCACTAAATATTTCGCAATATTGTAAGAAGGAGGTTTATAGGCTGCAAACATTGGTCTCAGCTGAAATTTTGTTCCAAAGTCGGCCTTGTGCACCTTAGGTAGCCCGTACAAAATTCCAGGACCGGAACCACTGACGTACAGATTTTTATATACGGCTTGAGAGATAACAGAAGAATTACACAGTTTCCTGAGGAAATTATTGATTTTATCCTCAATCCGTAGCACATACTTATGAATAGGGTAGATAATTTCTTGAAATTTACTGCGATCGGAAATAATTTTGAGCAATCCCTCTTGATACCGTGACTTGTCCAGTAAGACAACCCTTCTACCCTTGTCTGGTCTTGTCACAACAACATCCTTGTTCCTAGCCAACGATTTCAGAAGAGTTATATCCTGCTTTCCATATATTGCAGAAATTTTTTTTTATGATTTAAAGTTGTAATAATACTTCAGAGACAGTGCTTTCAGCTCTTTAGTAAAATCAGCTAGGTTTGAGCATGGGTAATCCTTAAGGCTAATAGCAAGTTTTTCAAAAGCAAGAAAATATTTATAAAAGCTTAAGTTGTATACAGGGAGAGAAAAATCAAGACCAAAGGCAAGGAGGTACTTTAGCCTAGGCGATAAAATAATAGAACTAAAATTGAACATTACAGAATTCGGAAAATCTTAAAAGCGTGATAGCAAATGGAAGTAATACAACTGAATATTAAACAGATTTTTTAGTGTCTTTATACTTTGTTTCTCTTCAAATTTTGTTAACTTAAATAGAAGAAATCCTTCCGCGGGTTATTTTCCAGTTATGTTCATCAGGTATTTTTGAGGGTGTTAAACGTACAATTTGTGTGACTCTTGTGGTTTTATCGTTTATTCGACAGATTTGTAAAAATGCATTTTTTCTTTCAAAATATTTGTTTCACCTCACTAAATGTGATGCTCTCACATATAGTAATAGCATTACATGCAAGCTCCCTCTTTTGTGTTTCATTTTCTAGAGAAAATGCGTTTAAGTTCCTCACAAATAGCCTCTAGGATAGTATACTGAAATTGATGTCATATCAATCTTCTTTTGAGTGGTACATCTGTTTTTAGTATCCGTACCCTATGAAGTATTGTGTAACAATCTTGCGTCAGTGTTCTGTTTTGGTCAATGTGAACGACTTCAACACTAGAATGTTTTTTTCTCTGTGCAGAGGGTAAAATTTGTGTAGAGGGCCGTCGTTTACCATCTTATTAAATAATGAAAAGAATTTTAGGGCAAGTCAATTGTAAATTCGATTTAGGAAAACTTTTAGGCTTTCATTTTGCTGAGCAATTTTTCCAATAATATGAACAAACATTTCCCTATAATATTAAATCGCAGAAGGCGATGAAACTCAAAGGAAAAGAACGGTTATAAGTTGTAATCGGAGAATATAGATCTTGTTCCATCCCATAAAGCTCGATTAATCCGAATACGTCGTACTATTCCGCAGTTTTCATTCCAATAAATAGCATTCTCCACAAACAATAGCAGTTTCTTTCGCGCCGTGTGTCTAACAAGAACTATCCCAATGACAGCACAATTCTCCAGTTTTTTTTCAGTTCTCAAAGATTTACGACCGAAAACGTCTTCGTTGTACTTCCGGTGAACCCTTTGGTCAGCTTTATGCATGGATTTATTGCAGTTACATTCACGAAGAAGAAAGAAAGAAAGAAAATCATTTATTTCCAATAAAGTACAAACATGAAATGTCGATACATTGGTTTTTAAAACACCTTAACCTTAGCATCCTTAACTGATAAGAACACATTTGTATCGTGACACCCGTGTAAAATTTTGAAATTCACTCCCTGCTTCTCAGAGCTGGTGAAGATCGAGGATTTCGAGAGTGAAGTTGCTGAGCTTAGATGACTTCATTTAACGTGTCTATCCCCACTAAGTTTATATGTCCTCTTATCTCCACCCGATAAAAGCTTATAAATGCCTCTTGATGGAAACAGAAATGTTTGAGGACTTATTTACGACGAGGTTTGTTGCTTTATTTTTGATACTGTGTTACCCAAGCCTGTTCATACAGTGAGAATAATTCGATTCGAGTTGTTTGTTCTTTTTGATGTGATATTTGTTCCGTTACAGATTTTACCATAACGTTGAATGTAAACTCTAAGATACGGTATTCCATAATGTACAAAAAAATTTTCACAGAGTGTGATGAACATTCGTACCAAGTATTTTATGCGTAGATCATCATGGTTTTGAACAAGGCTGTGAATCAAAAACAAGAATGATAAAATTTTTCTATCTATGCTCACGAAGTGATTTATACATTTCGCTGACACTCATGGAAGAAACAAATCGAGACTCAGTTGTTTTTAATTCCCTTTGGTATAAAATAGAAAATAATTTTTGAAAAGAATTTTCAATTTTTGAAAAACAAAAATTAATATTAATATTGAGTGGATGTTCATACGCAACTACACTTCCTATGGCAAATAAATGACGAGTTTGTAAGGTTATCTATATTAAGTATAAACAAATTAAATAGCGTTTGTAAACTTCTAACATGAGAAATAGAAATAGTGCTCGAACTACTCATCATGTGATCACTGCTCACGCGAGCAAAAAATAATAAACTACAAGGTGGTAAAGTTGAGTGATTTCCTTGCAGTGACTCTAATGACGGAGAATAGCGGCAGCCAAGGCTTCAGAGGGTTCTTACTCCAAGCCAGGAGTCCCGAGGACGAGCGAGTTGGCATCTTTGAAAACTTGCCCATGGATGCTCAGTTCCTTCGATGCGGCGTATCCGAAGTAATGTTTGAGCGGGGTTCTACAATCGCAACATAAACCAAATTTGCAGATGCACAAATTGCTGGTTCGATTTCAATTTTACTTCCTATATTAATTTGTATGCTTCGAACTGGGACAGCCAATCAGTCAAATTTCTGCATTTAATTGGTAGTATTGCAAAGGAATGGGTAGTAATATGCCATACAATGCCAAAATAATTTATCTCAAAATAGATCAGCAATTGACAATGCCATTATCTTGATATTCAAGATTATAGGCCAAAAAGAAGCTAATAAAATGTAATGAAATGTGATGTAATGTGATGCAATTTGATGCAATATGATGCAATATGATGCAATGTGATGTAATGTGATGGAGTGTGATGTAGTGTGATATAATGTGATGTTAAGTGATGTGATGCGATGAGATATGATGTGGTGTGATGCACGTCAATGCAATATGGTATAAAATAATATAACATATTTAGCTAAATAGACTTCAATAGCATGCACGGAAGCTACGAGTATAGTCCTCAGGTTATAAACTTAAAAACGAAGAAAATTCAAAGGAAATTAATCATTAATCCCTCAGGTATGAATTAATCCCTCAGGTATGATATTACTTATGAAGCGTGAGGGCTAATTTGACATTCGAAATTGGACTTAATGTTATTTGGGTCAGCACTTTTTGAGTTGAATTGTCTCAACAGGTACAAGCTAGAATGAGAGCATTTACATAGAAATTGTTGAGTGACTGACTGAGATACCTTGATAATATTTTGCCGAGGTAATAGTGACTGACACAGCAAGATAATATTAGTTTTTGTTTTTTACGCCTCTGATGCCAATTTTATTGGCCTCACACACAATTTTGTTCATGAAAAAGCAACTGTTTTGAGTTGAATATTTAAATTTTTCGTAAATGTATTGTGCATATGAAGAAAGATTTCTTCATTTCATTGAAATATCAGATGCACTGTATTCTTTTAAAATCAATTTACAAACATTCTAAGATGCAACGTAGCGAAAATGTAGTGTTCAACTTAAAGATGCTTACTGAGTGAAAGCTGAACTTTAATTCAGTGACTTTTCCTTTAGATTAGCTTTTAAATTCTTTGTGGCTTGCACGTGAGGCATTAGATCACTGAATTGGCCCATGTACGTGGGACCTTAATTTACGACTACGTACGAGTATAAATGCGTGAAGCTTTGAACAATTTTCCCCACCTTTCTAACTGAAATTACTCAACAATGACGAGCACGAATGTCCTTACGTAGTTGGTCCATCTGAAGCAAGGACTTGAGAAGTACAACGGAAGAAATAGCTGGAAGGGTATAGTGCACCGGGACATGGGCTTCAAAATTGGTTAATCGTTTTACGATTGTTGATTTTAAAATGTCGATTAATCATCGAAATCAGAAGAAACCTCGACCTACTGATCGAATCTGTTTTCGACAAACAAGTTTAACTTAGTTGAAAAACGAATGAATTGAGACTCGTCTCCTAAAACTCCCTTTATTAGGGCTCTCGAGGTTTGCTGCTGTTGCGTTTACCAGAAATGTTAGGGAGGTCATTGATACGCTTGCAAGACAACTCCAATGGAAGAAATGCTCGCAAATATTTGTTTTCTGAGCATCAGTTCGTGAATAGCTGTAAAATTTGAAGTTGTACAAAAAGTGAAGCGAAAATTAAATCATTTTGGTAGCGCTCGAATATTTTAGCTTAGAATATGAAAAAATCGTTTGTGTTATTGATGCGTTAATGCGGCTCGATCCCAAAGAAATTGCACATTCATCGTCGTTGAAATTGTCGGTTGATTGAGTCCTAAGTACGAGTACAATAATTATCGTGTTTCTGAAGCAAACTTCAGCTGTATTTATAAAAAAACTTGGGCTTATGATTGACCAGACATTCCCTGATCAGAAGCGTTTTTGGGTCGCCAGTGAATAAACATGAGTAATAATTAATGTTAATTAATTATATATAATTAGGTGTTTATCGGTGCTTGGCTCGTAATACTGCGTGTGCGAAGGAATTAGTGCGCCACTGACCATTTCATATTTTGAAGAAGATTTAAGAAACCACATCGGGATTAATAATGCCAATACTTGCAAAATAAGCATAAAAATCCGTCCTCTCAGCAGTCATCGTAGGGACAATGTTGAGTATTCATAAGCGAAAACCCAAATCAGTAAAAGGTAAACTGAAGTAATTGTATTAATTAATGGCTTCTATTTGTCTGATTAATCCCATCTACCAAATTTACTGAGTCCTGCATTTAGTGATTTTGTGCTTTTAGATTTACTGCAATATTCCCTGTAGCAAGAAAATATCGTAGGAAAACCACGGAGAAAGGTTGAGCAAATTTGTTTTGAACTAAAAATAATTGAATTTTGCCTTAGAAAAGTCAGCAGATTAGATTAGTAAAAAAGCAAAAGAAGATAAACAAAAATGTTGTTTGTTATATCATAGTGATAGGCACAATAAACTTTTTGTTATATTCATAGGGAAACGTTTCTATGCTATTTGCACTATTTTAAATTTCAAAGT
Organism: Platorchestia sp. MABIK; assembly: GCA_014220935.1. Taxonomy (NCBI): domain Eukaryota; kingdom Metazoa; phylum Arthropoda; class Malacostraca; order Amphipoda; family Talitridae; genus Platorchestia; species Platorchestia sp. MABIK. The sequence goes on from JACJUY010003452.1 coordinate 72,937, forward strand.
CCATACATTTGCATTGGAATTTATGAATGACGATTCAAATAAATAATTGAAGGACTAAAATATGAGGGAAAAAATAATTTTCATTCTTAAACATCTTAGTTTCTTAACGATGTAGCTTGTTGAATTTCTATTGTAAGTGAGCCAAACCCTCTTGCAATCAAAATTTTCAAAGCTCATGTATGTAAGTGGATCATAACTGTAAAAATTTTCGGATATAAGCCTTAATTTTTTGCTAGCCTGTTAGGTTAAAGAGTTACGTCTGACTCAGACGACGTCTTAGTTAGTTATTCAGTGTTATAATGAATTAATGAGGGGCGGAGAAAGCTGGCTTCCTTGGAGAACGGAAGGCACGTATGAAAATGTTATTATATAAACCGAAGAACATAAACGGGAACATGTACAGGGGTTGGATAAAATAGTGGAAACACCTAACATTTTGAAATCATAATCTTTGAACATGTTATAAATAATCAAAACTTGATATACTTTGATGTTTTATTGTTTATTATTGTAGTTTTTTGCTATTTAATTGAAATTAACTGTTTTTTACAGATATCTTTAAGGAAAACTTTGGTTATAACCTTTAAAAAATGGCGGACCTCTCTCAAACTGTTGGATGCACAAAATTGTTGGTGCTCGTATGGTAGGTGATAGTGGAACAGAAACTACACGAATGGATGACGTTTCAAGAGGTACTGTCTCAAAAGTAATGACTGCATTTGAAAGAGAAGGCAAAACGTCCTCAGCAAATCACAGGTCTGGCCGAAATTCAAAGTTGACTGAAAGAGATCGTCAGACTCTAAATCTAATTTTTAGCGAGGGTTGCAAGACCACGGCTCTTAAAATCACTGCAGACCACAATGAACACTTACAGAACCCAGTTTCTCCAAAAACTGTTCGTTGGGAGCTGCACAGATCTGGATTCTACGGAAGAGCTGCAATTAGAAAACCTGTGGTCTCAAAGACAAATGTTTCGAAGAGTTCAGAGTGGTGCAAAAACCACCAGAAAAACCACCAGAAACCACCAAAAACCACCAGAAAAAAACACCAGTGGAAAAATGTAATTTTCTCTGACGAATCATCTGTCACCCTATTTCTGACCTTATGCAGAGTGTACATTTGGAGACAGCCGAAAGAAGCCTTAAATCCAGGCTGCCTTTTCCTAACTGTAAAAATGGCTGGGGTTCTGTGATGATCTGGTGTGCTATTTCTTGGAAATCCACCGGGTCAATGATTTTCCTTCGTAGAAGAATTAACAGCCGAAACTATTTAGAAATTTTAGGCTACCAAGTTTATCCTATGGTTCAAGCACTATTTCCAGAGGGGAACGCCATCTTTCAAGATGATAATGCCCTGATCCATACAGCTAAAATGTTAAAGAATGGCACGAGGAATATTCTAATGAAGTTGAAAATTTCATCTAGCCACGACAATCCCCAGACCTCAACATTATTGATCATTTATTGTTAGTTTTAGAGATTCAAGTAAGAAGTCAATTTCCGCCACCATCGTCTCTAAAAGAACTGGAGGGTGTTTTAAGTAAAGAAAGGCTTAAATTCCTTTGAAAAAATTTCTCAATTTGTATGAATCAATACCTCGGAGAATTGAGGCTGCAATTGCCTCGAAAGGCGGACCTATACCATATTGAAATACGTATATTCTGTTGATTTTCCAAGGTGTTTCCATAATTTTGTCCAACCCCTATATATGACCTCTAAATAGGCGTTTGTATATACATACATGTATATATACATGTATATATATATACTGAATTTCTGTAAATTAGGTTACATTTATTGGTACAGCTGTTAATTTCAATATTTATGCGCTTGCGTGCAGGAGGATTCGGTGACTCACACCAATCAAGACCTGAAGCAGGAGGTGCAGGTGACCTGGAGACCAGACACGTACTCAGGCGCAATGGCATTCAGGTGAGACGAGTCCTGCATCCTGTAAGTGGCTTACTCTAAAATTACCGAAGCAGACGATTATAGACGTTAGTTCTAAACATGGCGGTGTAATAGTGAGACTCCGAAGTGTGTAATATGAAATGGATGAGTCATTAGGAAAGTCATCTAAATAGCTGATTTACTCAATGCATTGTATCAGAGATGATTAGAAGTTTCAAGACTATCAAAACTGCTCGTACAAAGGCAACCAAAAAAGTTTTGTCCATTTTTTGATTAGCCACTGAATGAAGTTGAAATATATGCACAATGCATGTAGCAATTATTTACAGATTCGGAAACCCGAAAGTTGAAACAGCAGACGTTATAAAAACACGCGCACCATGCTTGGCCATCAGATAAGCCGTACAGCTGTGGAGAAGGATGAAAATGTTTACAGATCTTGTTCGGGGCTGTTTACTTTATAACGTCAAAATGGGCTTATCAGCAGCTGCATCAAGTCACCGCACATGTCAATTGTTTTGAGGATATTGCTGTGAATGAACGTCCTGCTGTTGGTTTCAAAAATTCAAGTCGGGAGATTTGTCCCTCCGTGATGAGCCTCGCAGTGGACGACCACAGGTCTTGAATGACGGTGTCCTAAATACGACCATTGAACTGGACAGTAGTCTAACATGTGTTGAACTTGTAAGATAGTTCAATGTTTCCAATGAAACAGTTAGACTTCACGTGCACCGCCTAGGTAAGGCGTACAAACTGAGCAAGTGGGTTCCGCACACGCTGTTGGAGGTCCACAAGAGACAACGATTGGCAGCCTGTGTATCGCTGCTTTTTCGCCACCGTACCGCATCCTTATTCAAACGATCGCTTACCAGTGATGAGCAGTGGGTTCTGTACGAAAATCCCAAGCGTTACAGGCATTGGTTGTCACCTCAGGATGCTGTCCTTACACCGCCTATAATCCCACGCAAGATTGTGCTTTGTGTCTGGTGGACAGGTCGTCAAGAGGTTCATTATGAAGTGCTACCAACGAGCCAAACGGTCACTGGAGACCCATACTCGTCAGCATTTGGAACGTGTGCAACAGACATTGGGCCAGAAGGAGCCAGTACTGGTGAATTGCAAAGGTGTGCTTTTCCTCCGTGACAACGTCGCTGCATGTCGCACGAGTGGTCAGGGATAACACACAGCAACTTAAGTGGGAGACTATGTGCCATCCAGCTTATTCAGCTGATCTTGCTCTATCCAATAACCACCTCTTCCAATCCAATAACCATCTTCGTGGGAAATCCTACAATGAAGCAGACTTGCGCCAAGCCCACACTGACTTCATTGCGTCCAAAAACCCCGAGTTTTACCGCAAGGGGATTGAACAGCTGGAGACAAGTTGGCAGAAGATTGTGGAAACCGATGGCGATTACTTCGAAGACTAAATATAAGTTACACAAACTGTTAAGCGTTTTCTTTTTTCCTTTAAAAACGGACAGAAAATTTTTTGGTTGCCTTGCATTTTAGTTATTACTCATAGGTGCGAACTCGACTCTTCGTTTCTGCTGCGACGCCCACCTCTTAAAGTATAGAATTAAAACAATCTGAAGAAGTGAAAAAAAATTATACATATGAGATCGGTTTATCTATGTATTTATTGTGCCGAAAAACATGAGCATATGCTACGTTGATAATCGTTTTCATTCAGTGGTACCTATAAAAACTGTTCTGATAAGTATGTAAAAACTGTTTTAGTAAGGATGGAACTTATAGCCTAGGGCAAATAATCTGAACATTGGTCAGTCCAATTCTTAAGCCATTAAAACAAAAATAAAGTAGTAAAGAAAATAATTTTGTAAAAGTTGAATCAATAAAAATTTCGCAATCGTTGACTCAATTTTCAATTGTTTAATGCGATCGAAGATAACAAAATTAATCGAATGTACAACTTACGCTCATATGCTCGGTGTCAGTGAATACAGAAACAGCCCAATGATACAGCACTCACTCTATGTACACATGGCTTCATGATTCTATTAAATGGACTTGGATTGCTTCTCATGTCCATGGAACACACAAATCGTTTCTTTCTAGAATCAGGCAAGCCAAGAGGAGGTAGGGAAATTAGAAAACGTGGGTTCTGCTCTAGTTCAGCCACTTTCATTTCACGAATAGAAGAGGAAATATGTTTTATTCCAATTAGGCCAGATACAAATCATCTTGTACATTGGTTTTGAAATGGCATAAAACTAACACCAGGACGCAATGACGGTTACCCCCAGCCAAGCCGGTACATAATTCTGACACCTGGGTAGAGTGGGAAATTATTGCTGAGTCTCCCTTTTCCCACCGGGGAGAATCACCGGGCGGCACTGCCGGGATTCGAACTGCCGACCCTTCCCTTGAAGGGACCGCGCTCTAAATCATTCGGATGTCACGCATTTTTATAACTGTATTAGTTGTCGTGTAACAAATGTTCAAAATTTTGAAGTGACTTCTGCGCCACTCTGAATATTTAACTCTACAAATCAAATTGGTGGCTAAAATGTTCAAATAATTTAATGCCAGCGTACTCGCAGCAATATTGGCTAGTCAACAGACGAAACCCCAGATATATAAAAGAAAAAAATCATCGCCAAACTTGATGCATGGATTCATTGTTATGACGCCGTGACTCAATGTACAACTTAAAATAGAGATATTAAGCCAACCGTCAATATATCAGGAAAAAAGTAAGACGTTGAACAAAATGGCACAGCTCGGCATAAACTCCAACGAGACTACGTCACTTATTCTACGGGAAGATTGAAGTTAGGTTAGCTATTAAACAAAAATGCAAGAATACTGGAAAACTGCAGACCGAGTAAAGGTCAAAACGATCTTTTAATGTAATCACCGCACTAGCAAAGATAATTTTCTATAGGTCTTTGTTCCAGATTCTAACAATTTTAAATCAAAGAAATTTTTCGGCTTGAGGTGCCTTGAAATTTCTTCTTAATAATTCCTGCTCGTTATTTATGCTTCTGATATTTTCTTCACTGTCAGCAATCCCTTCTAAGGCAACATCATTAAAGCCACTGAGATATTTAAACATCTCTATAAATTGACCTCGCAATCTTTTTTTGTTCAAGGGAAATGAGTTTAGTCAGTTGAAGACGTCGTTCGTAAATGAGGTTATGCAGTCAGAATAATTTTCGATGCCTTATGCTGAATTCTCTCCATTTTGTTGACGTCTCGTCTGAGGGTCGGCACCATCATCGGTGCGACATATTTCCCTCTGAAGCGCTAGCGAGCCCCTACTGCCAGGGAAGAGGGACAAGGGTTGCCCTGCGATATAGTGGGACTTTTAGATATATTCAGACTAGAGCCATACATGGAGGTAGTAAAATGTCTTTTGAATTATACTCAAAAATTCTTGCTATCAACGTAAGAATTCTGTGCTCGCTTATGATCGCTCTGCTCTATTTTGCTCTAATTTTATGCTCTATACTTGTCATGCTTGAGATTTTTGATGATGGCGATGCCAAGATCTCTTTATTGGAGTACTGTTTCAGTTGGAGTATCATTCATGATGTGTAAAAGATTACCACTACATGTGTGCATTTCTGAGTATATTTCGAAGTTAAAGCTCATTTACCAAATTCGGTCCGTCAGAGAAGATGGTTCAGATTTGCTTGAGTTGTCACCTCTCTCATTCATTGAAGCCCTGTGACGAAGTTTCGTGTCATCTGCGAATTTTTAATTTTACTGATAATTGGAATGTCAAAGTCGTCGTCGATACAAATCATGAACAATAGAGGACCTAACACGTTCTCTGCGGGAACCCCTGTAATTATTTCTATTCAATCACTAAATTGCTCAAAAATTACTACTCATTGAGGACGATCAGTGAGACAGTTTCGTTTCCATCGAAAGTAGATCTTTTGAATACCATAGACATCCACTTTGACCGTAAAAATTTCGTAAAGAATTTCATCGAATAGTTTCTGAAAGTAAAGATGTGTGTTTTTCCGAAGCCCGTGCTGAACGCCAGTGATCAAATTTTGGGCTTGGAGAAGTTTCGTTGTTCGGACTTCGAGCTATCTTTCCACCGTTTTACTGATGATAGATGTCAAGCGGATTTTTTTTTTTAAATTGGGCGGATATTCATCTGCATCCAGTCTTTTGAAACTCGGCCAGTTGCAATCGATTGATTGGAGATGTTCTTGAGGGCTCGTTGATAACTTCAGTCGTTTCTTAAAGCAAGTGAGGAACTAGGCCGTCAGGGACGGTGTTTCAGTCTCATCCTCTCTGATGAACACTGAAAAAAGTGTGTATCCAGATTGTTCCTTTAGTTTTGTCACGTGTTTGAGCTCGACCGTAAATGTTGATCAATGCTCCAATGTTATTTTATTTGAGTCAGTTTTTCATTATCATATCTGTTATTTTTTGGGAACTTGTTTTGGCTTGTGCTGCAACTATGATTTCTTTATTCTTCTTTGTATGTCTGATCGTCCGCTTGGCGCGCCCGAAGGCACGAGTGTGTGTTAGGTGAAGGGCTGTAGTTTGGTACATTTCGAGTCTTTCATACGGTTGTTATCTAGCATTCATGAGGTGTCTAATCCAGATTGAGAGCCAGACAGAGTTATAGGTCGGTTTCAGTCGCCTTATTGGGATAACATCCTCTAAAGCAGTGAGAATATTTTCTTCTGGTATTGTAAAGCATTCTTGAGTGCTTCTGCTCATCATTAAACCTCTGAAGTGAACTCTACCAAATTCCTCTTTATTAATTCAAAGTTTGCCTTTGAGTAGTCTGGAATGCATTTTCATTTTTACTTAACATTATATCCACTGCCTACGAGCACAAAATCTATCATGTGGTGATCTCCAATTTTGTTCGCTACCTCTTAGGCATGGGTCATGATTACAAGGTCTGATATATTATTTTGTTAACGGCTTGAAGAAGTGTTGCTGCAAATAACTAGTGGTTAAAAGATCAATAATCTTTTTATTTTGCCGGGGCTCGTCTTCGTCGTGAGGTCCAGTCTAAATAATCAAGAATGAAATCACGCTCAATTATGATTCAGGGAGTTTTGAAAATATTTTCGAGTAGAAATAAAGTTCATCGAAAACGACCTTCATATACTAGAATATCTTCACATAAAGCAATTTAAACCAGCTTTAAATTCAATGTTGACATCATTCCAGTTAGAAATAGCCTGATGTTCAAAAATTAATTGCAGTATAATCTCTCCTTTCCTTTTTTTATCATTAATTTTGAGTTTCATTATTGTCTTTTACCAATGTCGTATTTTCTGTATTTCAATTCACTTTTACAGGTGTTGATAATGGCTTGAGCCTAAAGCCAAAACATTAACGCATCAAAATGAGTTTTAAATCAGCTATCTTTACTATCATTTTATTTTAAAACTGGCAAGAGTGCTCCAACCTAATTTATTCATAAAGTTCATCGTCGTTGGTGGCTGTGCTTGCTGGGGTGCTATAAAAAGTACAATCTTATGAGTTGTTCTTTGCCGAGGGTGAATTTTTGATGATGTATTAGCTTAATTTTTTAAGTTTCTGCTTCTACTTCCTGTTGCGGTTGCAACTTTTTTGGCACAAAATATGAAACCCGCACCTTTCTTGCTGGCCGAAGGTATATCGTCATTTTAGTACACGCATCCCTGCAAGGAAACTTTATTTGGGAGATATCTTCACTTACTGTAGATCTAACCAAGTTTCGTTCAGAGCTATAATATCGTGCGATAAGGTTGATGCGATGGCTTGCATTTCTTGCATTTTTCCATCGGTAATGTCTCATTTCATCGGTGATACCTCATTTATTGAGTCAACATGACTGAAAAAATAGCACCATTAATATGGCTCTTATAGCACTGTTAATGACAAGAAAACTGTCAAATCATTGGGGCACACTTTGTGTAATAGCCAAAATTAAAGATATAGTGTTGGCATGAATGTACTGATGTTCATGGGGGAAAATTAAAGATTGTAGATGTGTATCTGGCGGCACGGGATTTAGGAATATCAAAAGAATAAACGCAGCAATAATCCTATAACTCATGTTGCACTGGAGATGAGCTTCTTCAACATTGCACAGGAGGATTTATCATGTCTTTTCATATCATTTAAAATAATTATTCTCATATAAAACAGCAGTTAACCGAGGTTTACTCTCGCTGAGGATATATCTTATAGGGTTATTAGATTTCGACTCTAATTCAATCTAGAAATTGAATTTTTGAACTGTTAAAATTTCAAATCGTACGTGCCAGGCCTCACATTTTGTACAAAGTCGAATTATATACGGATTTCTTCTCTTGAGAGGTGTAACATATATGATTTAAAAATTAATTGTGGTGGAAAGACTCGCAGTCAAATTAGACCACATCCAACTGATTGAAAGACAATTTCCTTCGGAAAAGCAGAACGCCCGCCAATTTCTCGTCCCGATAATATTTGAATTTGAACAACGCGTGCCATCGAAAGTAAAAGAGGCATTGAGGCAACACTTTAATGAAAGTTATCGATTTCTAAGCGTCTTATTCGATGAAAAGTTATGATAAAAGATTGACTTACAAACATTCAAGAATTTTACCGAAATTCCTTCATACATGTACACATCCCCAACATTATTTCATGAATCAATTAAAAAGTGTCATTGCAGAAGTACGAGGAGAGACGATGACTTACACGCAGTAGTAAGATGGTCGACAGAAAAAGCAGGTGAAGGTACAATACAGAAGGGTCGTTGAGAGCAGAACAGGACCTAGAAATTAGAGCAGATGGAACTTCGGCGTGGCTTTGACATACGTCGATTGAACGCGCTTGTATCAACGATGCCAAATCAATACAACAATCAACGAACAGTCAGAATTCATTTGTTGCTGTGTAATATCCCAGAAATCGTTTGAATATCTCAAAAATTAGTGTAGAATGAAAACATTTTGTCATCATACCACATAATATATTAGTCAATTGCAAGTAGACGCGTACGTAAGTTATGACGAGGGAAGAGAGCATAATAAATATTACAACGTCTCTTAATTTTAGAACAGTCAAACAAATTTTTGGGAGCTAGCCCAACATAATGGATTTGTTAAGTGATTTTCCTGAACAAGCGTTTGAGGACACGAGTAGCATATGCTCCACATTAATTTCTCTGTAAATTAGAGAAACGCAAGTCCACCATCACATGTGTAGCTTGCACGGAAGACTCTAATGTCTCTTCTCGTAGCGAAACTCAAATACCGTTGCTGAATGATTCAACAGGAACTTATTGAAAACAACAACTATAAACCTATGAGGGAAACTCTAGGATCATGGTACTCATTGATTTTATTTCACCGTATTATCGTCTAAAACTGTAAAATTTTCTTTTCTTGGTGATTTTTCTCATAAGCTTTTTCTACGTCGGTTTCCGTTTTTCTCTCTTAGATGACGTGATACTCTTTGCTACAAACGCTGATGCTCTTCCTTTTTGACAAAAATTTTCACGAGAAATCGTAAGGTTGTTTACCTTAAAGACCCACGTGGAAATACCTCTACTCTAATATCATTATAGTTTTTTGATTGATTGGTCAATTAACAATTGAAATAATGCAACATTCATCCGCTAACTACTAAGGCAAGTTTTAATACGCATGGGACTCTCAAGCGATTACACCGAAGAAGAAAATTAGTTGAACATTGCAAACGGGAAGCTTAAATTTTGCAAGCATTGATAAAAACCACAAAGGACACATTTTCCATCCATTCATATGTCACACTCTAGTGAACTCTAGAACACTACTTTCTATTCGCATGAGTATGTAATACTTATTATCTGAATGCTCTCGTTAACCTACGTTAATTTACTTCAGATTTGAGACTGAGCACTTAGAAAACCTGTCGTTTGAATTTGTTCTAGTTTCAATTAAAGGTGTAAATTTCAGTCTCGTTGGTACATATTTCTGAATCATGCGTCGAAAATTTTTCGCATCCACTTGTTAATTAATCATTGAATACTTTTCAAATTCATACGCCGCTTCATTAAGGGGAACGTCCGGACGCATTTGAGAAAATGGCTCTCACGTTTGTTCTATGAGATCCAGATCTATGAAATTTGGCATACGCATGTATTTCAGAAAGTAAATAAGGCTCATATTATAGACTTTTTCTCATATTTGCCATAATTGCAGAGATAATTGAGGAAAATGCGTGTAAAAATAAGGTATTTTCAAAAGCTATTTTCTCCGAAAGTTATTATCGTAGAACATTGATTTAGATCTCATTAATTGCGCAAAGACTTGATACATAGCTGGACGTGGGCTCGTCATGAAATTCGCAGAAGTTTATTTTTCATGAATTTGAAAAAGAAATTAAAAAGTAATTCACTTTTCGTAGATTTTTTCATGTAATTAATAAACAACTATGAATTTCATGACGAGCTCACGTCCAGCTATTAACCAACTCTTTGCGCATTCAATGAGACATAAATCATGGTTCTATGATAATAACTTTTGGAGGAGATAGATTTAGAACTTTTTATCTTCAACTATTCAGGAAACGCATTATTCTGTCATTTTTCATTTTTTTATCAATTGCAAGCTATTTGCTTGGAAAAATTGACGCGCTTGACGTTTTGAAAGCTATCTAAACATATGAATATCTTTTCTTGCGAGTTTTTCATGGTTCCTCGAAGGAACCGGTACCACAATGGGGATCATAGATACGTATCACCCCCCCAGGGGCGCAAGCTGCAGCGTCCCCCTCGACGCACTCCTCCCCTTCCCAGTTTGTTTCCCCCTCTCACGGAGCAAAAACGTTGTGTAACTTTGCTAGATTGTAAACTAAGGAGTTCTGTGTCGAATAGATCAACAAAACAGAATCCAGATATTTTTGGTTCGTGTCTAATGCGGTGGCTGTCCGGCGATGCAGCAGCTGTATTCGAATTCACCCCCTCCCCCTCTTGTTTGCCACACTCACGAAGCACAGAACGTTCTGAATTTTCCCTAGCTTGTAAAACAAGGACTTCTGTATCGAGTTAAGCAACAA
>JACJUY010003453.1:22643-41091 GCA_014220935.1 Platorchestia sp. MABIK
GCCAGCTCATTTGTACAGAGGGAGCACCGCGCGGAAAATATACCAAAATGCAGTTTCACACGATCCCGAAGGTTTACTTGGGTATCTCACCTCGATGCTTCTTCTGGAGTTCGGTGTAGCTGCGGGTCGTGTGCTCATAACTTTCGAGGGCCACAAGAGTAGGCTGCTGAGAATGCTTGCGTGGGGCTCCACTTCAGGTGTAGTAGGTGCTGTGCTTTGTGGCTTCACCAAGGAAGATGGCATTGTGCCTGTGAACAAAAACCTTTGGTCGTTGAGCTACGTTTTGGTGACCGGATGCTTCGCGTTTGTTTTGTTCACTGCCTTATACGCCGTTATCGATGGCTGTGAAAAGTGGAGTGGAGATCCGTTTTCTTTTGCCGGGTATAATTCCATTCTTTTGTATGTTGGTCACGAGGTCACCAAAGGGGTTTTTCCGTTCGGATGGCAGCCCGCTGGCCCTTACCACGGGATGCACTTGATCGTTAGCCTTTGGGGTACTAGTGTCTGGATGTTCATTGCTTATCTGTGCCATAGGAAACGTTTCTATGTCAGTATCTAGTAGGAAATATTTGCCGCCCTACGTCATTGGAACCGTTTACTTGTTAGTATCTAGTTCACTTTGCTGCCATACGAATTAATTTTAGTGGCCATTTAATCTCTGTGTTCATGAAATACGACTGACAGGAACGGGGTTCGTGTGAAGTTTTAAATTTATATTAATTTCTTCTTTGACATACGCAAGTGAGAATTTCTGAGAATTTTATCATCGATCATAAAGATTATTTTTTATATATATTCTTAAATCATTCCACAGCCTAAAGGCTTGTATCTGGAATTGAAATCGAAACCAAAAATATTTTCTGAACTTAGTTATAAAATCGAGGTGGTCTACGGCACTACGGATATTATAATTTATACAAGAGGTTAGCTGCGTAGTAGAAAGATGCGTTAGATTTTATGAAAGTTCGGAAAAGAAATAGTATTATTCCTTTATTTTTGGAATTATTTGTAGTCTATTATGTAAGTTTGTTGTTGAGTGATCTGTAGTATTTAAAACGTTCTCATGTACATGCTATTTCTTGAAGATTTATCTATGAGTGAAATTGAATGAGCGAAAATATGCAAAATTTTTACATCTCCTGAAAATAAGCGACGCCATGTCGAATGTGTAGGTGAGCGGCATTGTATGCATGAGGTGACAGCTTGGCATTTTCTGGTCATTGTCCTCAACGTCGACATCGTCATCTGGCAACTCTGCAGCGTTGTCAGATACGGTGTCGTTTTCATGCTCAAATGTTATTTGAACACAACCGAAACTCCCCTCCTGGGGATGCAACTATTGTATTGATGGGAATTAGCACTCCCAGGCGGAATATGTGAGGTCCCGAACCGAGAGCTAGATAGGTGTTCATTTTTGTTGAAATAAAATGTTTATTTTGTTAAGGACCGTCTTTTCTTGGTTCACTGCTGTCCTGTTTTTCAGCGCCTCTCAATTTCTTCTTCAACTTTTATCTTGTTTCATGAACTTTTTTCTCAACTTACTGTTTCTAATCACTTTGTGCATAGACTCCGCGTTCCCTTACGTCCACATTCCTCTCATAGGAACATCTTTTTTGTGGTTAGGAAGGCTTAAACTAACTTCTAATCTATCAATCAAAACTTTGGAGGATGTTGGCCAAAAGAAGAGCTTGTCTGCCGTCCCTGGAATATGCGTGTAGATGTCGGTGCTCGTGATGCTACTCATCTGAATATGAACCGCAATAGAAGAGTTACGCTCATGTTTTGTGCATTCCTTTTTAGTTATACGTGGCGCAAGATTGCATTGAATCTGTGATACTCGAATCGATTTTTTAAAATAACTTACGATTAGCTAAAGTTAAGTGACGCGAGCGTGAGCAGCTGCATCATTATCGTAAACTAGATAAATTGAATGCGTGCTGTGTGTTCCCATCCGCTGTTCACATTGGAAGCGCAAAATGCTGCCAAGTTCATTAAGCATTGGTCGAACGTATGCAGGAAACGAATTCATGAAGCCAAAAAAAAAAATTTTTATGCTTGTTTACTCCTTGTTTGCTAGGGTGGAATTAGAATATTAAGGACCCTCTAGGGACACTTCTGACTTATTTTATGTTATTTGTGTTGAATTAGAATATCTATGTGAGTGGTCTCCAAACTACGGCCCGTAGGCCTAATCTGGCCCGCCAGTGTGATTGAGCCGGCCCGCTACAGCTAAGGGCTAATTGTTATAGTTGCTGTGACAAATTGGCTAGAAAGTGTCAAAAAAATTTAAACGGTTTTAATCTTTGGAACTTGATGGAGTAATCAGTTTCGAGATCTCTCAGAGGAAAAATGCGAGGTCCCAAGCTGAGAGTTAGGTAGGCCTTCTGTTTGTTAAAGTTGAATATTTTTTGTTATGTTAAGGACCATCTTTTTTTGGTTCACTGCTGTCCTGTTTTCCATCACCTACTACTTTCTTCTTCTACTTTTATCTTGTTTCATAAACTTCTTTCTCTAATCACTGTTTGTATTCACCTTATGCATAGATTCCGCATTCCCTTACCCCCATACTAAATGGTGCCTTCCTCTCTTCATTACGCTATTTTTTGTAGCGGTTAGGGAGGCTTAAACCAACATAAAATCTAATCTAATCCTTAAACTCCATACTAAATGGTGCCTTCCTTTTTTTTGAACGTCTTAGTTGCGGTTAGGGAGGCTTAAATTTACATTTAATTTAATCTCAGTTTCGAGTCCCCTGATCTAGGTCATTGGTGGCACTGATGATTTGCCTAGCCTAAGTCATGGGTATCAGCCCGTTGGGTCTGGTTGCTTCAATAAGTTATTCTTGGGAAACATCGTTAAAGGAGTATAAATGGCTGATCGTATTTACTATAAAGGACGTGGGAATTGTAAATTTTGCCTTGTTCCTAAAACCAAGATGTTGAATTTTGCTGTACGTTATTTCTGAAAGCAGAGCGTGGGAGGTGACTCACAAGGAGGCAGGCAAATAAATATGCTAATTAGATTTTTATGAGTGAATAGCATCGCCAATCTTACATGAGGTTGCCGCTCATGTTTGTTTTGATGAGTGCCCTCTCAGTGAGCATAGGTTTAGATTAGTTTGATTTGTATATTCTATGCTAGAGGGACTTGGCGTCTCGTAGAAGATACTGTTCGGTTACCTTGATTATGGATAGGCTTCTGGGACTTCCTCTTTCGTGTCCACTTCGCTTCTTGCAGTTTTTATTTCTTCTTTGCTACCTCTTCTTTGTCTTTTCTTCATCTTCCTTCTTAACTTGCTGTTTCTATCCTCTAGGTATCCTGTGTGGGAACGTACTTTGGAACTATGTACTATCTTTCGTGCCCACTTCGCTTTCTGGAGTTTTCATACCTTATTCGCTACCTCTTCTCTGCCTTTTCTTCACCTTCCTTCTTAACTTGCTGTTTCTATCCGCTAGGTATCCTGTGTGGGTTACACTTTGAATAGAATTTCCCCGTTTTCTACAGTCCCAACTAAATGGTCCCTTGTCTTTGCTCTCTTGAGATCGTTTGTTGTGGCTCGAGAGCCTTAAACTAAATTAAAAAATAATTTTATGAGCGCCGACACTGCCGTGAAATGCGTGACTTGTTTTTGTTGAGGAAATGAGGGGTCCTTTTGCGTTTTTGTTATTATATTGAAAATAAATTGGATCACGCACTAATCGAAGTCTGGGGCTTTCAATTCCGCTTTAGTCATCGAAATTTTATATTCTAGTTAATTATTATTAATTCTCTGAAATGAGACTGATTGTCTACTATTTTTAAATCAAATTGTTTCAGGAAATTTTTATCTCAAGTCTATTGAAATTGGTTATTTTTGAAATTGTTGAATAATATTTTTATAGTTTGAGATTATTCCATAGAATAGATGAGTGTTTTGAATTTTCTTGTATTTTTTATTATTTTTATAGGACGCTGTTTTCAAATCCCTAAAAGTAAAATCGTTATCACTTAGGGTAATATTAATGGCTGTTGTTTTTCGGTTGCTAATAATCGTTATCGTAGTCAAACATTTGGTAGCAGAAATAAGTGTATTAAAATTTTAAAAGTTAACAATTCAAGATCAACGTAAAAAATCATCCTTTTAGGTGCTAAATCTTGCATTAAGATCTTATACAATTAACGTTTTTTTGGGCGTCTTCGAGTTGAAATGCACGGTTCCGAATATTAGACATCAAAATGTTTTGCTGTTTGTCTTGGTTTTCGGTGTAACATCGACTTGAAAAATCTTCTTTTTAGCTGATAATCTTGAATTAAGTCCAACCAAGGCTTGATTTCAAAGCAATTTTATGAAGTGCAGGCCACGTGAGCTGCTTGTGGTGATCGTACGTTACTTCTCAGAACTGGGCCACGCTGTCGTACTTGTACAATGTTCTTCAAGGTTGAAAATCGATTGTTTTCCCTTGGTAATTTTGGGTTCATTCGTCCCAAGTTTTGAGCATTTCAGAAGCATGTTGTGCTTTTATTTTCACACGTAGTTCTACTATTGTTCCGTATTCTCGTACCTACATTTTTTCCTTGTGTATTTCAATTTCTATTACTAGTATGTCCACAAATTTTTTGAGTATGATTGTCTAGTTACTTATATGATATACAATATTTTTAATTTACCAATTTAGTGTTTTTTACATTTTATTGCTTGTTTGTACTCTTTATCTCTTGTTTTGCGTACTTGTTTTGTCATTCCAATCCATCATTTGAAATTTCATCCTGAATTCAATTATGGTGAACCTGAAACTATGCACCCCTCACGCAGACACCACTGCAGTATCATTTAAAATTAGCGCTCTCAGGGGAAAAATATGAGCCTCTGAGCTGAAAAGTAGGCTTTCTCTTTGTTGAATAAGTATAGGTTCATTTATTCTGGTTAAACCAATTCGTTTTTGGATCACTGCTGTGTTGTGTTGCAGCACCGCTGACTTTTTTCATCGAATTTTATCAAGCTTCAGAATCTTCCTTCTGAACTTATTGTTTATTTGCGCTGGAGGTCTTGTGCGGAAACACACCTTGTGTGTAGATTCCGCGTTCCGTTGACACTATACTGAAGGTACTTTCGTCCTTCCTCTCTTTGGAACACCTTTGTTGTCATTAGAAAGGCTCTAACCAACTTATAACTTAATCTAACTTGTTCATTACATTTGACCTCGCTGACCTCGCTGATAGAGGTCATAGAGGACCTCGCAGACACATTCAACACGTTGACGGCGATGGGTTGAACTGAAGTTCAATATTCAACTCAAATTTAAAGTCAATTGTAGTGAGCAATTTTAAAAATAGCAAACAGGAACTGGAGAGTGCCTTAATTTAGGTTTGATTAAGTACTAATGAAAATTGAGTTTGTGACTACTGGTTAGTCAGCAGCATTATGAAAATTGCCTCCGTGTACACCGGCGGTCACATCGCGACCAACGTGTTTCAATGGCTCAGCGCCTACATTAGGCGCCCCACTTACGTGAGTCCCTGAGCTGCTCACTGATGAGTCAGCAGCGCTAGGTGCGGGTCTAATTTTGTGTATAGAGTAGTCATTTCTATTTTGTTTTTCTCTAGTCACGGCCGACGAGAAAGCGCTTGGAGCCATTCAAATCAGCATTTAATGAAATCTTATCACTAGTGCAGAATTTTGCTAGTCTACTTGTTATGAAGGCGATGTTATTCGTCATTAACGTTCTAGTTTTGAGACTTTTGTTACCACTCAGACACTCATGCGGTGCTTGTGTACATGTGCTCGTAGGCTCAAGATCAAAGCACTAAGTATATGCATGCACTTAATGTGTGTTTGTGTGGGTCCGACTTGAATTCATGTATTTGGTGTTCGCAGCCTTCTCATGTGTTTCCTTGTCTTTGATGTTCTGTTTCGCATATATTCAATGAAAGGTTTTTCGCTAATGTTCGTGACATGAATATAGAATATGAATATATAGCATTTCAGAAGCATGTTTTGCTTTTATTTTCATACATAGTTTGTACTATTGTTCCGTATTCTCGTATTTGCGTTTTTTCTTGCGTAGTTCAGTTTTTATTACTAGTATGTCCACATATTTTTTGAGTATAATTGTCTAGTTATTTATATGATGTACAATATTTTTACTTTCACCTCAGTTTAGTGTCTTTTTTACATTTTATTGCTTATTTGTACCATTTTATCTTGTTTTCCGTGCTTGATTCTATTTATGCATTTATAATTAATTTTTATTTATTTTTCCATTGTTGTAATTTTTTTTGATGCATTTTCTGATCTGTACTCGTATACTCATCACATGTTTTTGTTTGCTTCTGAATCTTGGAAGTTAATAGTTGACTTTCGTTGAAACGATATCGTGACAGGCCGGCGTGCCGTGCAAGCGACCATACACGAGTGTCTTCAAAAGTTTTATTTTTTTTTTCTTCAGATTTTTGTCTCATTGAGTTGCTCCTCGGAGTAATTTCTTAGATATGATGAATTAGTTTAGCTCTTGGCGCAGATGAAACTATTTTGCGGTCTTCATGATAGTTAAGTTAATATTTAGTAAAATAAATGAACTGACCCCGATATTCAAGATGAACCCTGTAACGTTAGAACTTTTAGACTGCCATCTAGTCTACGTCTCCTCCAAGGCAGGACTGCTAAATTTGCCCTTTATGAAATTAAATTTTTACAGCGGAATTCTAATTCAGTACCTGCTCAATTTCAGAATTTGTATAGAAAGGTCAATCTGACGATTCTACAAAAGGAAATCTTAAATAGGGTAGTTCCTCAACGTGCCCAAACAACTAGAAGCTCTTCTAGGCGTAAATAGATACAGAATAGATACCAAATCTTTTCTTCGGAGATAGTGGTGAAGTCTTTCATCATTCGCGCTGTCATAACGTGTTGGTTCTTAAAAGAATTTCCAATAAGCACAACAGAATCTGAAGCTAAAGTTTTGTAGAATATGCTTTGAACAGATTTCTTGTTCAAATGAAATATTGGTACTGCATTTTCCTTTATATTAATTCAGCTCGGATTCCTTTTTTTTCAAATTAATTTTGAGGGTCGTTTGTACGCAACGTCCCTTGTAAATTTTGAGTGTTTCAAT
The DNA here is from genome assembly GCA_014220935.1 of Platorchestia sp. MABIK. Classification (NCBI taxonomy): domain Eukaryota; kingdom Metazoa; phylum Arthropoda; class Malacostraca; order Amphipoda; family Talitridae; genus Platorchestia; species Platorchestia sp. MABIK. Next base: position 29,735 of record JACJUY010003453.1, read on the forward strand.
CCATCTACTGTTCACCGATTTACCTGAGTGTAACTTTTGTGGTGAGATCGTACGATATTCTCGTATCAAATATACACCACCGATTTTTCTTTATATCTCCTTTCACTATCCTTGGACACTGATACGTTTGGTCGAAGCCTGAGGAGTTATGAAGCTGTAGGATGGATGGCTTATGTGGGCTTTGAGAACTGATGTTGGTTACTGGGGTGTTCCTTTTCATTCAATCTATTTCAGTTAAATATTTTTCCGATTAAAAGCTGATACAGAAAATATTATTTGATGAATGTTTGATCCATATTAAAAGAAGTCGGTGAGCAGGTGTACACTATAATACAGGGTGGGCCAGATTTAACTGACCCTGTTAAATTGCTAATTGAAAGAAAACTTAGTTTTTTGAAAGAAAACCTTTTTATGGTTTATTTCGGTATCCTATTAACTCAGCTAGCAAATTAAAAGGGTCAGTTACTTCTTGCCCACCCTCACATCCTCAGATGCGTTTCGTATGAGTACTCAAGTACGTAAATATTTACCTAATTTTTCCTCTCTTCACTTCATTACTTCGTTTATGAGCGCCAAAAATGCAAAATCGCCGACATCGCTGCTGATATTTTCATTTGCTGACAATGATATTTTCAATGGAGCTCAGGAAGATGTGGGGTCCCTAGCTGAAGGTTAGGCAAGTCTTTATTTTGTTCAAATAAAAGACGTATTTCGTTTTAGTGCGGGCCTTCTTTTAGGGGTTCACTGCTTCTTCTATGACATGCATCTTCTTCGATCTACGTATACCGTGTTTCAAAACCTTTTAATCGTACTGCTATTATTGCACTACGAAAGGACGCACCTTGTGCATAGATTACCCGTTTTTCGTAAGGAAATGGAGCTTCATTTTATCTTTCTTGAGAGCACATCTGTTGTGGTTAAGGAGATTTGGACCAAGGCAGAAGAATACCACGGGAATCCGGTTTTTGTTTCCATAGCAATGATGCCCACCGTCGTGTTCGTCGAAGACCTCACGAAGCGTTCAAGGAAACCAGTGTTCAAGGTGCATTGAAGGAGGAGGGCATGTCACATACTGGACCTGTTTCATCTACACAGAACTGGATCCTTTGATTGAGATATTCACCGCAATGAAGCAGCATAGGTGGGTAGAGTTCCAAGTTAACCAAGATATACCCTTTTCACAGCATCCGAATAAAGAAGGGCGGGATGTTTGCTTATCTTTCAATGATTACTGCTGCATTGTGCTAGAACTGTTATGAATTAGTGTGACAGTCATCCAAGATATACCAAGCATTTACTGTAGATTGGTGAGTTAAGTCGCCGGACTTGGACTCGATAAACTATACGTGGGCTCACCTAGAACTACGAGATAGACGTCGAGAAGATCCTCCGCGTACCTAGACCGCACTACGAAGTCGGTAGATGCAAATGGTGGTTAAAATTAAGCAAATGTGTGTTAGAAAACTTCAAGACTTAATACTGCTTAGAATTTCTACAGTTATTCGTGCTCGTGATTTTACACCATGCATGTTAGTAGCAGTGGACAAATGTTTTGTCTGGGGAACTTATTTACCAGCCACGTGGACGCCTGACTTTCATCTGGTTTTGTAATAGGATCAGTTGTCGCTGTTTGTGACGTTTTTTGCTAGTATTCCCCTTTCTGAAGAAGAATTTGAGTGCTAGAGAAGCTATTTTATGCTTGGTTAATAGCAAAACGAGAAAAATGAAACACTTCGGGCATTCGGCAAGATGAAGGTTGCTTCAGTTCTCACGTGCATCTGAAAACTACAAAACTTAACTGAAAGAAGCAACTGTGAGTTGTGCTTTAATTAGCCACGTAACATGCAAAATTTTTGCGTCCTGACCACCGGGTTTGAGACTAGGAGGCTAATTATAATATGAGATACTAGGCTAGAATTTTTTTTTTTTTCAATCAGACACTAGGATAGTTGCTAAATTAGAATTATTGGACCAAGTACTCGTATACTTGAAGGACACCAAATTTGCTGACTCGGCCCCAGATGCACTTTACGGACACCAGTGTTGATCCAAGTGTAGTTTAAAGACACCAGTGAATTTTTAAATGCATCTAAGCTACGGTGTTCTGCATATCTTTGCTGCAATTAGATCGAAAAAATTATTTTTATAATACGAAAACCCGTGGTCTTTTTAATAAAATGAACCGAGCAACATTTCAAACAGAAATTCTTCCTCTACTTGGTGAAGATCCATTGCCGGCCATTGAAGGGATGAAGCAGAGACAACTATTGGCAAGTGTCATGAAGTGTGATGGTTACAATGAAGAAATGAATTGGACTAGGCACAGCATTGTTACTCATAAATATGTGCGGAGATGGCAATACAAAAATTGTCTGAAGTTCAAACGCCGCTCAGTCTCCATTATAATAACAAACTAATCTGGAAGGAAAATGTTTTATGCATTTATGTTTTGACCGCCTCATTATTGTGCTTTCCATGCATTGCTTTTATAAATGGTTAAAATTTTTATTCAATGTTTTAACTATCATAAATATCACCCAAGTGTATTTTAAGGACCCAAAAAAAAAACGAGTGAACTTTGTGGACACCAGATGTAGCTGGTGTCCTTAAAGTATACATGATCCGAATAATTAATGAGTTATAGTTCAATTCGTTTAATTATCGGAATCATTCCCAATTTTTTGTGATCTCTAAAGGAAGGCTCTCCAAGTCCTCTCGTCTCCGTCATTTTCGACGATTATTACATCAACGCAAAATGAAGCGCGACAAGTGACGAAAAAATTTCGTATATACTAAGAAATGAACAGCTCACGTTCTGAAATTTCCCCTCATGTCAGTACTGTTTTTTCTAGCCATAAAGGTTAGGAAACTGTTATTTGAATTTTTTAAATAGGACATTCCTTCATTTACACTGTGTGGAAAATCAGAAAATGCTGAGTGGACAGCGGTCGGAAATGAAGAGTGCTGCCACAAAGAAGTGTGTGTTTGAGGTGCTCGGTGCATTTTGAAATAATTTGAATTTTTAGTATTTCCAAAAATGAGATTTGATCACCCCTGCGTTTTAAAATTAAAAAAAAAATCTTAGTGACTACTTTTGAATTTTGCGTGCACCGCACATATCTCACTTATACTAACATTTCCTAAAATATAAGTTTAAATTCAATGAATGAATGAATTAGTCGCTCTCAGATTGGGAAAATTAGGATTATACGAAGTTTTCTCGAGGCGTTGCATCTACTATCCCGGAAAATCGCTCTCATTTTGGTATTCGAGCCGTGATTATTTTAGATCAACTTGAATATTATCTGCGTAGCGAAAAATGCTTCATCAACCGGAAATAAAAGAGTTAATAAGGAATGAAGTAAGTCATTTTTATGAAATGCACAGTAATTTAAGCTTTATGCGCAACGTGCCTTAGATGGCTCAAAAATTATCCGTCCAAATCCTAAAGCAAAATTAAGAATAAAGAAAACCATTAAATAAATGAAGCAGCAAAATCAGGTCACCAATTTGTTCAGTTTCACTTTCAGAGGTAAATTACAAAACATGCTTCATGTGATATTGCTACACGTATTTCTTATAAGGAGAAGAGTAATTTTTTCTATCACGATATCAGTTGATATTAGATGTTATGGTTTCTCATCTGTGCAAGTCTATGACCAAGTCGTAGTCAATCATTCATTCTAAAGGTGAATTTTAAAATCCTCTTATTTGACAGAAATGGTAATCAATTGTTTTGGGATAGACGGTGATTGGTCGATTTCCAATTCAGTAAATAGATCTAATTTATAAAGAAACAGCATAATACCATGCCGGTAGTTACAAATTTCTCCCTCTTGACAATACTATGTTAAGTCGAGGTTTATTTACTGTCAATTCCTGTTGCTGTGCTGATTTACGGAGACACTACAAAGAACAAACGTTCAGAAGGTGAGCTCTACTTGAGTCGTCGGAGGAAGGATCCTTTACGCTAGCGTTCGATTCGAAAACCATTTTCCAGTCCGATGGTAGAGCGCGTGAAAGACGGTGAAGATTTAGCTAAAACTTTGATAACTGAGCATTGCTATTACCGATATTGCAGCAAGAATAGCAGTGAGAATATTGATTAAAAATTGTAGTAAAAAATTTCGAGGGTAGGAAAATAAAAATTTGACCACGAGCTAATTTTTTCAGATAAGTAGTGTTCTGAAATTTGTTCTCCAAGTCCTCTCTACATCTCTTTTGGCAGGAAAAGATTCACACATCTCGCGCCTCCAACCGCAATTGGTGTTCTCTTCTCAAAGAACAAGTTTCCAAAAGTTTCATTGGTCTGTGAAACCTCTAAGAACTTGGCGACTTCTCGGAGCAGCAAAGAATTCCTGCAAATGAGGTAAGTTTGGGAGGTAATGTTTGGAACGACTTTTGGAGTGCGAATATTCATGATGAACCGCCCGAGCGTCTGTGGCGCGCAAGATACGGAGCGGTTCTTCTCTTCTCGTCAGCGCACAGAACTGATCAAGCCAGGGACAAATTTGTAAACTATTTATGTCGTTGAAACGGTGCAGTTAGCAGCGCATGGTCTTCCGAAAACTTGGCGACACTACGTAATTTTTTCAGGGTAAATCCTTAAATTTTACTTTCTTTTCAATACAATTTGAACACTAGGCATCTTGCAACACTGCAAGGTTTAGTCAAGAGATGGGAGCAAGAGTCGAGACGCTGGTTTTATCAGTTTCAGATGTTAATGACGTAGAATTGTCGTTTGACGATGAAAAATCTCTTACGAGTCAGTGTCGTTCTTTTCGAGACACAATGAGAAGATACGTGGGCTAGACGTATATATTCCTTCCTTCCAGCTTCTTTATTGTTCGTTGGAAGTCATGTAGGTGGCTGAGAGTTACCATAGCATCCTCACTTAGCCCAAACTAACGCAACCTATCCTAACCTAGCGCAACTTAACGTAACCTAGCCCACCCTTACGAATCAAATGCAACCTAACATGGTGACCTGACGTAACCCAACGTCAATTAGCGAGACGTAGCCCAACCTAACGCAACCAAACGTTACGTAACCTAACCTTACAAAACATAACGTAATCTACAGTGGCCTAACATAGCCTAAGCTAACGCAAGCCAACTAATCCAAAATAAGCTAACCTGACCTAAGTCTAAGCCTAGACAAAAACAAACGTATCTTAACAAAACCGTCTCTGCTTCTGCCAAAATAAAGGAGTTAAATCGTGTTTCTGTTTTACGTAAATAATCTTACATTTCAAAGTGAGCAAACCCATTGATATTTCTCATACGTTCATAGCTGCTTGTCATACATCCTGCTCTAAAAGATGAATAACTGCACATCAGCCAATGGCTGCGGTCTGTATAAATGACGGTATTCAGTTTGGTGGTGTTCGATTAATCATTCGAATCACGTACTAGTTTTGAATAAACAGCCGGAACGTTTTCGTATCCGCGCATCGAAGTGTACTTGACCACCTGAAGATAAAAGCTGCATCCTGCATGTACCTGTGCTCTCAGCTGCTCTTGTGATGTTCGGAGACTAAATGGTAACGTCTCGTCATTATCATCAACAGTCAGCGCACTAATCGGTCTGTCCAGCGGCACGAAACCGTCAGATTTCAGCCTAAGTTTGAGACCAGCTTTGTCATACCATGCTTTCAGAACAAGAAATCATGGTATGACTAAGCTGGTCTCAAACTGAGGTTGAAATCTGACGGTTTCGTGTCGCTGGACAGACCGATTGGTGCTGCTGACTGTAGATGATTGTGACGAAACGTTACCATTTGGTCTCCGTGTGACGGCGTCCTTGGTCGGACGGACAGGAGCGACTTGTCTCAATACTATGCAGGGTGGCCCAGAAAAATATCCCCTTTTTTAAACCGCAATTGTTCAGTAACTACTAAACATCGAGGTTTTTCCGTGTATTTTTAATTTTAAAGGAAGAATTCTCTCCTTTAAGTAAGGGGATCTCTTGGTCTGAAATCACCTAATTTTTTAAAATTATTTGAACATATTTCAATAGCACCTAGGGGAATCAAAATGCATCAAATATATAAAATTGAATTTGGAGCACATTTGCTTCTATAAAATTTTTCGATTTTCGACATAGAAAAAAAGTTAGTGCGCGAGCATGAAATATACAAAAATCTAAATGCCCAAAACGCTACTCCATCTACAATATTCAATTTAGAAGCTTGATTTTGGTTTTATTTGACGCGAAAAAAGTGTGGTAACTGGAAAATGCTCCTCTTTTTTAAATTTCGAATTTGAAAAAAGTTATTGATACATTTGTCAAAAAAAAATTTTCATTTTTTTGTCTTAGATTTTTCTTCATGAAATCTAATTTGGAATTCAAATAGAATTCCGCTTCGCTATGCTGTTCACACTGTTGCACCGCGTCGAATGAGATCAAAATCCCTTTTCTACGGGGAAAAATGTTGAAGGGGTGGTGTTTTGCGCAATTATACCTATTATTTTGTATGTTCGCTTAATAACTTCTTTCGATTGCAAAAATAGAAAAGTTTGCAGAATTAGATGTGTTCAAGGTTCAATTTCAAATATCGTTATTCATTTTCTTTAACCTAGTTGCAATAGAAATTCAAAAACCCTGAAATTTGATACATAAAAAAAATGAAGAAATTACTTGGAAAAATAAATTTATAATTTTTCTAATTTGAAATTTAAAAAAGAAGTGCATTTTCCAGTTGCCACAGTCTTTCCGCGTCGAATGAGACCAAAATCAAGCTTCTACGTTGAAAATTGTAGAAGGAGTTGGGTTTTGCGCGAAAATATATAATTTCATTTGTTCGCGCAAACACTTTTTTGTGGCGAAAATTGAATTTTTTTTCAGTAATTAATGTGTTCAGAATTCGATTTTACCTATCTGTATGCATTTTCATTCCCCTAGGTGCAATTGAAAGGTGTACAGTGAAATTTGAAGAAATGAAGGAACTCCAGAGCAGGAGATCCCCTTAAGTGTAAAAAGTTTTTCGATATCATTAACAATTTAGGCACAGTTACGCCCAGATTAAAGACAAATTTTTTTGTCTCTGCGCGAGTAATCTTGAAGCAAAAATAGTAAAATAGTAATCAATAGTTTCAAGGACAATATTTTAAGTTTTTATACTAACATTAATAGAATAAGAAATTGTAGAATAAAATTAACAATATTATTTACTCTATCTTTCATGAGTAATCCGAGGATTGTTCGAGTAGCGAAAAATCCATCAACGAACACCCCACCAGCCCACAGTTCCGGCATGTGCGTCGGGTACCTACAGAGGTCACCGAAATAATGTCTCATGAACAACTGTTGAAGAGCTTGGTTAATGAGAGATAATGAGAAACTCGAAAGATTTGCCTTCCGTCATGAGATTTCTTATACTATTAATTTTAGCACAACAACTTGAAAAAATTGAGTTTGAAATTATTCTCGCATGAAGCAAAAAAAGTTGCCTTTAATCTGAATGTGACTGTGCCTACATACGAGTAGTTAATGTCATTGGAAAAGTTTTTACATTAAATTAAAGAAGACAATTTTTCCTTTAAAATGAGACTAAGTATAAACATCTATGTGTAATAGTTATTAAATAATTGTGAATTAAAAAAGAGGGAACATTTTTTTGGACCACAGTGCAAGTATGATAAAACGCCAGGTGTCTCGTTAAATTTTTTTGATTTGAAAATAAATAAACCAATAGTTTAAAATAAAACAACTGGAGTCTCCATAAATTTATTTATGAATTGAAACCATAAAAAAATATTATATACTTTTTGTGAGTAATTTCTCATTTGTTATTACAATAGGAATCTCATTGAACACATTAAATTGGTTGGTCCGTTTAAAGGATGCTGAATGACCGTATCTGTGATACGAGTTTCACCAGTGCACAAATACAATAACATTTTGAATCGCAGGTACTACAAGGATGGATATGTGTGTTTATCATCCACATCTGGACGATTTGTCTTAAGAATATATCGAATCCCATCATTTTTGTCGGGTCGTGTGCACTAGTTATTGTATAAATTGCGTCTATTCATAAGGAACGTATCTTGTTTTATGAATAAAGTATTTCTCTACTGCAATCATCTACCAGAAATTATTGGAAGAATATAAATATTTCACTTTTTTTCGGTTAGTACGTAGAATTTAACTTTAGTTGATAATCTTCTTGTAATAAAATTAACTCGTTGCTTGTCTAATTTCCTACGCTCGTGAGTATATTATGACAGCCTTGTCTAGGTAGTTAATTTCACGTATTACGCCAACTATGTAGTACATGTTTTGGTTGCCGTTGTAGAACAATCCTTTTCATGTTTCTGACTCAGGTAAACTCTTTTGTGCCTTTGTTATTGACATAGAAATATAAATTTGTGGTGTCATAAAAAATAAATTTTCTCTGGGCTCCTTGATTGGTTTACAAGTAGATACGTTGGAGGGAAAATTTAGTTTTGAATGTCGATCTCATAGTCTTAAGAATTATTTTAATCCACCCAATTTACTTTAAGAAAGTATTCCAAATACCGCAAGTCCCTTAGCTCATATTTCAATGTAAGAGTGCACTGATAAGTGTTTTTAACAACGTATCGTCACTGAAATTATCGGTGGACGACGATGTCAGCTCGAGCACAGTTCTCACGGCGCGCATTTTGTTTAGGTTTACTAATTCAGTCATTATACACTGAATTTTTTACGTACAACTAGTACTTGAGTCTCTTCATATTGTTCGGGATTTTACCCACGACGTATTTTTGCGTCGTTCCAAGAGCTTTACGCGTTGTTCAAGATCGATGATACGCTTGGTAGATGTACACTGTCTTCCTAAAGCACTGTTACTCCTAGAGCTTTGAGCGTTGTTCAAGATCGATAACACACTTGGCAAATGGAGACTGTATTCCAAGATGTTCTTTTTCACCGTATTGTCTTTTTTTGTTATGAATGTAACTAAATAAAGGAAAACATTTGAGGTTTCTTCACAATCATTTTCTCGGACATTGACGTGACCATTATGATGACCATTTTGAAGTCTTAACACTCTAATGTGAAACATTTCAAAAACCGATGTGTTATAACTATTATGAATTAGGACTATTAGAAAAACATTTCTTTCCTATTTATCCTTTCCTTCTATTGGGCGGGAAATGAATGAGGTTAATTGGAAACCTAAACATCAATAATGGTGATTAAATGTTTACGTTCATATTTCTAAGCCTATTAAGAGTAAATTAAAGAGTTATGAAACAAAGTTACACGAAGTGTGCATCATTCGGAAAGAACACTGCACGTACATGTGCAAATGACACAGGTAGAAACAATAAACTTCTTTTTACCTTCATTCTGGGTTCTCAGGGAAAGTTATTCTCCTAAATTTAAAAACGTATAAGAATCATTTCCATGGCACTCAGTAACATACTCATATCCATACACATATATACTATTTCAATATTATGTAGTAATTCTGTTAATTTTATCATCAGTTTTTGCCAAAGGAAAAGAAGATCTGCGTCAAAAAAAGGAGGGGGACAACCTCGAGTAAAGACGCTACAGCTTCACAGTATTTCAATAGGGCGGCGAAATGCACACGCCTGGCCGGAACAAACATGCTCCGTTAGAGCATCCTCCGTGAGCTTCTCTATGGACTCCTGCCAAATTCCGGACCGTCTGTGTTCCAAACCTTGTCCGCGTTTCCCGCTTCCGCTCACACAGTCTGCGTTTTAGGCGGCGAGCGGGTTGTCGAGCTAGTAAATGTTGTGGTAGTGGGTCAGAGGCTGAATTTCCAGACAATTTACGTCTGGTACAGTCGGCAGCGTTAAGCAATCCGTCGACTTAGCTACGCTTTTCGACTTGGCTACGTAGCGTAGCCAAGTCCACTCAGAAGAACGATGAAAGCTGTTCCGCTATGACGACGCAAATTGTTTACGAACCAGATCCAAGTAGACGTCTGTGGTATAGGCATTGACTAAGGTTTTATTGGTAGGTAGGGTAATGAATTGTGTTGTGTTAGGGGGTCATATGTGTTTATGTTCTAGTTTGTCATGCATAAGAATAAAAAACTCTTATCTATCTAACCTATTGATGAAATTCTCTGGAAATAAATTCTAGCCATCTTACGTGATGAAAAGTTAACAACCATTAATAAAATGCACAGAAGAAAAGATCAGAAGTCATCCCACTCGAGCAATCATGAGTTTGATCTGACATAAAACTAACAGCAAACTTTGACGTGATTTGATAGCCCTCGATCAGCACAAGAGCTTTGCTCTGGAGACTTGTGGGTGACTTTGTACGAAAGCCATTACGCATCAGAGATACCGGACACCACATCGATTTCTGGTGCTATTCAGAAAAAAGTTTTCAGTGACTTGCGGATGATAATTACCCTCCAATTACAAGAACTTCCACAGAATTCACCAAGTTTTCTGTCTGCAGGTGAGAGGAGATATTTCTTCATGCTCAGTCAACTTATGGAATGGAGCAAATTGTTGCAACTTCAGCGTGTCCTCTCCATTAGTAATGAGTAATCATTTTATTGGGCGTTCATTTCGAATTCCTTGTTGATACACACTTTATTTCATAGCAAAGTTTCCGGCCTGGGTATTTGATTACGCTAGAAAGACTATACAGGTTAAATGAAAACGTCAGAAAAAGAACAGTAACATGGGTACGTCATACAAACTAGTCATGTAACATAATTACATCGGGAAGAACTTACCCTGTAACATGATTACATTAGAGAACATCAGACGAGAACCTCAACATGAGCTTATTTTGCCGAGCTAAATTTCAGTCTCATTTCAACGTTCACTTCTCCCAGCTCTTCGAATGCGCTCGAGTCTTGAGAGCAATTCAAAAACTTCAGAGAAGCACAATGGTTCAACAAGAACTTTTTCTTCTCCGAATCAAGTTCGCGGCACTTTAAATTAAAGGTAAATTGATCGCTCTGATTGGTTGATAATTACTCTTTGGTGATTGGGAGAAACTTTGAACTCTGGTGTTTAATGAGAACTCTGCGAAAGGGGTAAATTTGTCCATTCATTTAGATTGAACCAAATTGGAATTTAAAAATTTTGGATCTCATCACAGTTGTGGGATTTCACATTGCTGCACTTTGGAAATAAGCGTTCCAATTACATGCCAAGTGAGTTCTAAGGACCGGGTTTGAAAACATTTTGAGCCTTCGATACAGCAGGCAGAGCTAGGAACATTTCACAAGAAAGAAAAAAAGAAAAGAAAGAAAGAAAAAACATTTATTTCCAATAAAGTACAAACATGAAACGTCGATACATTGGATTTTAAAAACATCTTAACCTAAAGGCATCCTTAATTGAGAATGACACATTGGTATTGGGATACCCGTG